>VDFB02378958.1:0-18887 GCA_007258455.2 Sequoia sempervirens | reverse complement strand
TATAGATTTTGACAAAGGTAAGCTTCTGAGAAGAACTTTTAATCATTTCATTTCATTTTTGAAGAAGATGAACACTCAAATTCAAGCCTATTCTCTATAAAAGAAGAATGTATCTCCACTCTATGTCTTTCCTATTATATCTAGGCACACATTTGTTTTCATTTTATTGAAGAAATTGTAATACCTCCTGTAGAATGTCTTGACATTTTTCATATGAACCCATGCATTATAAGTACTTGCCATGATGAAACACTTCCTACAGGTACTCCAGTTTCTTTCATTGAAGAAATAATGTTGTTCAAGCTAACTTTTCACAAAAAAATTGCATATGCCATGAAATTTTTGTATATCCACACCATGGATATGTATTATTTTGCATGTGAAGATAAAATGGTTTGCAAAATGATTCAATTCTCTTAATCAACATAGTTATAGTTGAAGACTTTATGCATCTTCTCCATTTCTTCATGAATACCATGTAACTGCAATTCCCCTTCTACTCTGAGCCCAAAATAGGCCTATCAATTGCCATATCCATTTCATAAATAAAATGAACATGATGCTACAAGTATCGAGATAGTGTTGACTCTTTGCATATGATTGCCCATTATTCAAATATTCCCTTAAAATGTCACGATGTAATTATCAATCACTGCCATGGAGATCACTTCCTTACAAACTTGAATTTCCTCTATCACAATGATTATCCTTGCTTTGATATATATTTTTCCTTGTACTTAACATAATTAGGTCATAAGTTCCTTGATGATCTGTTCTACCCTTGCTACAAGGTCTTACACAATGTTTATTTGCTTAAACATTATCATATCACTACAACTTAATAATTATGACTGCCATTTATGTATATTGAGGCTATTCCTTCACTGTGCACCATTGGCATTAGGAAGTAAAGATTTCATGAATAACATTTTTCTTGTGATTGCACCCTTTCACCAATATACCCTATCCATTGTCAATTTGGTGAAATTTTCTCCTTCATTCATTCCTCACTATTTCAAAGAACATTTATTGTAACATATTTCTCTAACCTTTGCTTTCACAAACCACGTATCCATATACCTTGGCTATCTTTGACATAGATGAGTTCCCTATTTTCTTCATTCACAAATAATTGTAGTAGTGTTGCTCATCATGTATATTTAATTGCAATAGTGTTCTACATTTCTCTTTTGAAGATATTGTATAAAGTATCAAAGATAGAAATGGTTGATTGCAATGACTCTCTTGGAAATATTCAAGCAATATTCTTCATAAATTTAACTAATGACATATTCCTTTGGATTCCAGACTGCATGAACTCTCCTTGTAGAGTTTCCCTGACAAGACTCTTTGGATATTGTTCTACAGATTTTTTTTTTTTGCAAAAAAATATATTCTTCATGGTACTTACTATGTATAGTGTATGTGATCTCTATCCATTTATTTTGGAAGCACTATGCTTCTAACTTGGAAATTTTTGAAAGAAAAACAATGAACTTTTCCCTACCTAAGCATATGAATAAAATCATGCTTTCACTATTTCATACAATAATGATTGGAAATGCATCTCAAATGATCATTTGCATCAATGTGTTTGTTCTTCTCATGCATTCCTCCTTACAAAATCACATTAACATTTTGTATTTGACCTTGCATTTTAATTATCACTTATAGTTGTTCACTTGATGAGTCCTTGAAACTGCTCTTGTTATCTAATGAGCATGATAACTAATAGATAAACATGTTTATGGTCTTTTAAAAGTAAAATATTACAGCATGTTGGGCTTGAACCTTGTGGAAGCCACATTTAAACCCACATGTTGAAATTAGATGAAACAAAATAGCCTTTTCCTAAATGTGCACATGAGTCAAAAAAACTTAGAAAAATATGTGCATATGACAGAGATGTTTGCTATGCTCCTTGTTTTCATGGGAATTAGTAGTAAGCTTTTTTTTTAATGCACATGGTCGATCAATTTATATGTTTATAGAGTTATGTGCATATAATGACTGTAGACCTTTCATTTCTCTAACAACATTCTTTCTCACAGATGCAGGCAACTAGGAATAGCAAGGAAGCATAGATTGGAAGCGGTACAAGCACAACACTAAAGATAATGCGAGGCAACCCAACTAGAACCAATCATTTAGACAATGAATGGTCTTCTTTCCCTATATTTGCATGCTTTTGTTTTGATATCTCTAAATATATACTCTTTTCATTCATGTATATTAAAAGAGCCAGTATCATGGCTTGTGTGATTCAATACACATTTACATTATCAATAAAGACTATGTTTTTTTGAAAATATTTGTGCAATCTTCTTCTATGTTATATGCAATTGCATACTTTAATGTGATACAATATTCTTTTGATTTCTTTATGCACATGAAATGTAATATAGCAGAAAAATGTACCTGCCTTTTCATTTATAGTCACTTAAGCTCAACCTACTTGACCCAATAGCAAAAGTGGGTAATATCGAGGAAAATTGGAAATATTTCTTGTTTTTAAACTACTTCTTATAAATCTAAGAGGTCATGCTCAATGTGTAAGGTCTAAAGGAAATGTATCCCATTATATGATCAAGGAAAGTATTTAATGTTCAAAGACTCATAGTAACTTAAATTTAATAAGAATGAACATGATAAAAAAATAAAAGCATTATATTAAGTATGTATGATAAGAAGTGATAAAGAAACATAAGAAAATGAAGGAAAATGTAAAGCATATGTGAAAAGATAATATACCTTAAAATCTGAGATTTAATTTAAGAAACTACTAAACTATGTGTAGTTTGTAACTTTTCTTCTTGCATCAAACTCCTCAATAATTAGAGATTATCATGAATTTGTTTCATTTTCAACATTCAGTTCTTTATACATCTAATAGAATTAGTAAAAAATATAGAAATAACTAATCTATAATATGAAATTAAAATAAAAAATCATAATTAACATTACAACACTAGAAACATGAAAATATAAGTTCATATAATTAAATTTCATGTAAACACTTTGGTGTTTCCTTGCTATGATGGAAAACAAAAAAATGTGGTGCAAAGGTAGTTGAATGTGTAAAAAAGCATGTTCTTTCCCCATTAGCATGAAAACACATTTTTTTTTTATCTTTGTAGCTTCTGGATTTGATTGTGTCAAGAGATTTTGCATCAACATTTCAGATCACACTCTGTGATCCATCATCAGGATGAGAGAGATGAGAATAAATGAATGAATGCATACTTAGACAGAATAAAAAGAGAGGAGGGGGAGGAAAGGTTACACGCAAACCAGGGCCAAGAAAAGAGATCAGAAAGGGAACCACATCACTTAAAATAATGGGAAAAGAGACCACCGGGGAAAAGAGAGAAAAAAATAAATAAATAAATAAAAATGAAAAATCACCAACCTCAAACTAGAAGATAAATAAAAACCAAGTTTGGAATGAATAAAGAAAGAAAGGAGAGATAAGGGAAAAAGGAAAAAAAAAGGAACACCTACTAGGAATACACCTACATATACATCCAAAAAAATAAATAAATAAATAAATAAATAAAATAACATTAATAAATAAAGAGAATAAGAGAACCTCAAAACTTGGAGAGAAAACAAAAAACAACAAGACCACACTAAAAATGAAGAAAAATGAAAGAAATGAGGAGAATTGAAAGGAAAGAAGACACAAGATACCAAAGAAGAAATAAATAGGAAAAGAATAAAATATGAAAGCAGACAATCAAATATATATATATAAATATGCTCAAAGACATTAAAAAAATGTAAATGAAGAAAAAAGAGACGAAAACTATTCAGAAGAATAGAGATAAAAGAAGGAAAGAGAAAATAAGAATATGAATAGAGAGACCGCAATTAACAAAGAAATATAAATGGAGTGTAATGCCCCGCCGTGTGAACCCCAAAGGACAAATAAACAATAATTACAGCACAATTTTTTTTTTTTTAAGTAAACATAACATACACATTAAGTCATAACATGAATTTCATTTAAACAGATTCACTAACACATACATCCCTTGGGGTACACGAGGAGTCATTACGATACTGAGATCCACACAACAACAATAAAGAATAAAAATCCAAAGATATAATCCATAACAAAATAAACATTAACAAATAGAACACATACATGATAAAGCAATGATAAGAAACCATCTGAGTAAATACAACATATACATAATTAACTCAACACAATAATAACTACCATGGCCAAAACCACATTGGCTTTAACATTACATTACAGCATAAATGATTAAGAAGTAAAATGATACAAAAGAAGAGATGAATACAAAGCATCATAACTGGCTCCAAGACAAGTACAACTCTGGAGTCGCTGCAACCGCACCAATCCGCACCTCTCGATCCTCGACTGGGGACCCAATGGGGTGCTTAGCATGTTCCACCCGACCGTGTCAGTCTGAAGACCCACCCCCTGTGCTAGGAGCTGACAATAAGAGTCCTCAACCAAGAACATCTGAACGGGGAACCACAAGGCTCAACAACATATAAAAGTATCATAAAACTCAAGAATTACAAAGACATAATCCACAACATCCATTAAAATAATATAAAAATCATAAATCTCATCACGTAAACCAAAACAATGACCAATAACAAGTAACCAAAGAATGATCATGGAACACTTCCAAATCAACATAATACAATTCCAAATTGCAATTAAACAATTACAATAACATCATATCACAATACCAAAAGAGTACAAGTCATCAATATCAATGAGATCATCCAAAACCACAAAGTACACCAAAGATGTGTTAAAACAATAATCATAAATCAATTTAAGTCAATATAAACAACAAACTTAACCAATATCCCACAACATACTTCCAGAGGAACACAATAAAGTAAAACACATGGGCAACTAGGGGAGAGTGTCATCGCATAGTCCTACATGGGCTGTCCTGTGCTCTTCCTCCCAACTGGAGGCGCCGGTCCCATCTATGGCTGTCCTGTGCTCTTCCTCCCCAAACTGGAGGCACCGGTCCATAGGGTGACTCATGCAGAGCCGTAGACCTCTCGTGAGGACGAGGTCACGACCTTGCCAACCACGGCCTTCTCAGCCTTCCATTAGTCTGCGGTAGTACTAATGAAGACGAGGCATCCATTTTTAAAATCTTGCAATGATATTACTACCCAACCCACCTAAGTTAATTATTAGGTTTTCACTTATTTACTAACTCACTCGTGGGTTATCCTGGTCTCTTCCCCTTAAACGGGGCACTGGCCCCCACGAGGAGCCACTCTCCCTAGAGACCCAACAACATCAAAATTAAAACCAAGAAACCAAGAACAATCAAGGGTTGTACCATCATAACTTGAACAAGGAATTACAACATAAAAGCGTGCGAGGCATTACCCATCTCGCTAATAAGTATAACATCAGAGTCTCAACAATTCTCCTACAACCCTTTCAAAATAATGATACCAATACACTTGCCACTTGGAAGTTCAAAAGAACGACTCTCCACAAACAGAGTAAAGAAAAACAATATAGTTCCAACAAGAAACTTAACAATTGAAAAAATCCTCAACGAAAGGAAAAATAATGAGGAACCATCAAAATCAATCATTAAAATCAAAATCTCGGCAAAATAGATCAACAAAGAAACAATAAGAAACAAGTACTCCCTTGCCTCTGGAAGATTTCCCCTTTCAAAGAACTAACAACAGTAACAAGACCCCAAGGAACGAGTCAACAGACATAAGGTAGAGAGTGGAAACATCCCACAAAATCATCACAATTAAATTTAATACACTTTCGACCGGTATCCAAGGGAGACCTCTATTTCTCCTCCTCGGTTACCCAACCATACAATACTCAACAATCATACAATTTGACTCATAACAACTCAAACTTAATCAATAACTAATAAAATAGAACAATCAACCAAAGGCACAAACCTAATACGAAAATTACTCCTCTCAAATAAAGAAATCAATCCAACTCCGATGTTCTATCTAACTATCCCTATAAAAGACTTACCATCAACAATTAAAGGAGTACAAGAGAGATCAACATTTAAAAGATCATCTAATTTTACTTAAAAGAACAAGGCATCCATAACATACAAACTCTACTTTTCATTATTTCTAATTTAACTATTCCCCTTGAAACTAACCAAATTAAGAATAAACTAATCTAGATTATCCAAAAATTAACATGAGAAAACTCTCTCTCTAATCACTTTACTAACTTACTCATTAACGCATCACATTATACTCTCAACTTAACAACCTAATAAATCTAATTTATTCCTTTGTACTATAATTCACAAGTAATTGTAGCAATATTTATTCTAAGTAACCAACTACATAAAGTCTACAAGATATTAAAATATGACGAGATTTTACTATAAAGGTTAAAACGTGAAAAGAAAAATAAAGAAAAATAAAATAAAATAAAATAAAACATATAAGAAATACTAAAGAAATACATTCCTCTATCATTTTAACAAATAAACATACTTAGATTCGTCTAATTGAACGTACAAAAAGTGTGTACCTTCATGCCTTTTGTCAACTCGCCTTAGTAGTGATACACATAAGTTGTCAAGGTTAGATGGTTAAAAGAAGAAGCAAAATACAATTAACACCAATAAAATCTAATCATCCCTTAGTAGAACATAATTGGCTTAGTTCCCCATTATCTAGTCTTAGCCCCATTCTTATATTTATTTAATAAGATCAAGGTCTTTTATTAATGAATTTTAGATAAGTAAATCTTCCTAAATATAGTTATCTTTTTATCATAACTTAGTCCCATTTAATAACTAATTCTCCTTCATAGAAAATGACTTAAATACAAATATTATATCAATACAAAAGCAATACAACTTAAAGATCAAAAGCATCCACTAACAATCAATCCAAAAGAATAAATAAGAATGAAGACTCAATTCAAGGAACAATTTGTGTTCATTGACTACCATAATTAGATCAACAGAGTTTACTACAATACTTAACCATGGTAAAAGATATACAATTGTATTATTTATGAGTTTAATACAAATGCGATACTCAACATTTAGAATTATAAGGAATTCAACAATCTATGCTATTTATTAAATAAATTCTTCTTTGACTACATATAAACTAAAATCAATTTTCTTTTATTCCTACTAATTTTAAAATCCATTATCTACATTCTTAATTAAATACTAGCCCACCCTAAACATTTCTCATAATTTAAGAAACAAGCATTCATATATATATATATATATATAACACCTACTTGAATTCGCAATCATTTAATTCAAAACTCCTAAATTGAATCATAATTCCCTTAATTCTATAAGTCCATTATAAGGGAGTATTATGCACTCAATATTCTAGAAAATATATGTTAATGCAACAACTATGGAAGAGTCCGCAATTTATCAAGAGAGAGTAATTCTAAATTACTTAATGAAAAATTCTTCTAAATTAGATCCACTAATTTGAACAAAAGCTGAGACAGGTTGACAATAAAGTCAGAGAGATTATTTAATTTCTACACCCAAGCAACTCTAAAATTTGCAACTATGAAGAAGGCAAGGTTTCAGGAAGGCTATATAAATCTGTACAATGTCTCAATTCTAAATGTCAGAATGCTGGACAGACTGCCAAGCATATTAGAAAGGAATATTGTAATATCAGTAGCCGTGAATCGGTTGCCAAAGATAACATGGAGATTATAAAATTTAGATTACCGACCATGAGAAGGAGCTCATCTAAACACCGTGATCCAATAACATCACCTTCGACCAACAGAAGTAATCATAAGGTTTGAAACATTGCACTGCATAATTAAATAATCTGCTCATTGGTCCCCAATTTCTTCACTTGAACAATCTTCCCAATGACAAAGATCGGTTATCTAACCAAGCTTCCAAGTTTGAGATGGTTACGGTTGCAAAAAACGTGAGAAGCCATTTTCAGGCTTGTGGATAACATATGGAAAATAGAGAATTTATTTAAATCTATACAACCTACCATGTTCAAGTGCTGCGGCTGTGACAGGTTGCCAAGTATATCAAAAAGTGAATAAAGGAATATGGAAATATCGCCATCTACTTGTATTATTAAGGATATTTTCAAGTGTTGCAGCTGCGATAGACTGTCAGAAGAATCGAGCAAGTTATTTAAACCTTTAAACTGCCTATAGGTTCAGATTTAACACTTTTGCTTAATAATGCGAAAGAGGAGGGAATAAGATCATTTATCTTCTGCCTTAGGGAAAATTTAGCAATTTCATTTGTTTTGTTATACTTTCCCCCCTAGGAATAGTTATTGGAGTAGTTACGAACCCGCGAATATGTTCTTTTAACCACACCTTTTATGTTTACATGTTATTCCATCATATTCAATATGCAGATCCAATAACCCCATAACTTGCACTTTTTGGTAACCTTACATATTAAAGTGTGAATGCAGTGAGAATTACCGATAGAAATGAAAGCTGAACAATCAATAAAAGTGTGTTTAAACTACCTATGAATAATTTTCTTAACCGTTTATATGTTGGGAAGGAGTAACTTAACTTCAATAACCATTTTATACATTCCTACCAATTGCTTTATGGTCATGCCTTTAGCTAGGGGAAAAGAGGGCAAAAAGGTAGGGCACAACCATAGGGAATCCCCACATAGGATGAAAACAAGAATCAAGGAAGAAGGGGTCACTTATTACGTGTAAATAAGCAGCCTAAATAAATCTCCTATCAAAACACCTTGCACGAATCCAAATCCAAAAACAAGAAGGGATGCACTATAGACGCATTGACCCTTAAGTACAGTGTCTTAAAAAAAATTTCCAACACTATGGTGTACATAATAGCTAATGTGAAGGCATCGACCTCTCATAGATAGAATAAACGCCATATCAAACAACATGAATTCCAAACAGAAAGCAGCAGGGGTGCACCCAAAATGGGTTGGCTGAAAAGATTGAACCTGGTTTCCAACGCAACAAAAAGAGAGGGTGAGCGTTGCCGAAATCCATCGTTACGCTTGCCAAAGATCCACTTCGTCCCCGCGATTCAGTTTTTCGATCCCCCCCTCTTCTCCTTCAACATTAACTTTTTAAAACAATTCCTAAAACACAATCTATTCTACAAAGAATTTCTACAGACCAAAGTTCTCTTCGACTTCCAAACACTTCAGCTTCCTATCTATTAAATTCCTTATTATAATTTCTTTGATGGTGTCTTTTACACTCCCCTCAGCAAACCGTTGCACTTCCATTAGTTACATTAGAATATATTTATTTTAATAAATATTTTCACCTTAATTTATTTAAACTTAAGTACAACTTTAATATTTAATCCTTTTTAATATTTTCTCACTTTTAAATTTATTAATCGAATTTAATCATCAAATGATAATTACCCTTCCTCATCTAATCCGATTACTTTAAATATCTAATTTCCAAAGATAAATAAATTTACATTTATTATTGAATCTTATTCTGTATTTAATTCCAAATAAAACAAGTAACCTTATAATTAAATTAATTTTATTAATCAGATCTAAACATATTGTTAGTGTTATCACATAACCCTAAAATTAAATAATAAAATCACCACATCATCACGACATTACCAACAACATCGATCGAAACGGAGGGCACTACATCCTCCCCCCCTTAGACATCGACTTACTCCTGGAAGTCGAGCTCGATCAAAAACATGGTAACACAACAATATCAATGATCATAAGCACATCAACACCATAAATTAAAACATCAATTAAACGTCATCAAGAAAGCAATGAAAATTTAACAAACCAATAATAAGGAAATGATACCAAAACAAAAGTGGTGGCAGGGTTGCAACCAAACCAATTTGACAAACACAAGGACAGATGATGAACTAAGTTTGGGAAACTTTCTTGTCAGTTCCTATTTTCCACATCAATCCCATTGGGTGTTTATGATGCTCGCCCTGTCCTGACAATGCAGGTGGAATCGAGACATAGTTCCTGCAATCCTGCATGCAAACAAACGTTGTGTACAATACAAATACATCATGAGAGGAAATCCCAGCATAGTAGGGCACTCGCGAGCGAGTGATACCACACTGTCCCTCCCACTAAACAATACAAAATAGTCAAAACAATTCTAGTAACTCATAAACAATTTGCTTCTTATTAGTTAGGAAATATTTGTATAAGGATGCTAACCATAAATCTAATTCCTATACTGTATCAAAATTAATTACTACTTAACATTATAAGTATCTATACCTACATATTACAATTACATTACCTTCGTCACTATGTTTTTTTTGAAGCCAACTTCCTGTAAATCAAAAACTACCATAGAACATTGCACATTAGTACCAATAATTCAAGTTGCATTTTAACCTCAAGATACTATATACTGCTAAAAATCATAGAATAATTATCCACAAAACCTTACATTTTCGTTAAAACTCATAATTTTCACACAAGGAACTCCACTTTAACCATTATTCAACACCAAAATTCACATCAATTTCAATAAAAAGGGTGAAATTTTACACCTTCACAGATTCAAGAAAACATAATTCATCACTCAAGGACAACAAAATTGCAATTCCACACACACTTGACATAATCACACACATAAAACACATCACCAACAAACACATCACACTAAAACTCAAGGGTCCATAGAGCATCCCCGATAGGAAGGATATCGATGCATTGCGCACTACACCGAGGGTCCTATCCTTTCCCTTCAGTTTCCTACACCATCGACCTGACACCATCAAATGAAAGAAATTCAAATTCACAACAATGAAAAAAGAAAAGTGAAACTCAAGACTCACGGGTCTAAGCGCAAGGTTACATAGTGAGCACACATAGTGCCCAGTGTATGAACCTTGGCTCTGATACCAATGTTGTAATGCCCCGCCGTGTGAACCCCAAAGGACAAATAAACAATAATTACAGCACAAATTTTTTTTTTTAAAGTAAACATAACATACACATTAAGTCATAACATGAATTTCATTTAAACAGATTCACTAACACATACATCCCTTGGGGTACATGAGGAGTCATTATGATACTGAGATCCACATAACAACAATAAAGAATAAAAATCCAAAGATATAATCCATAACAAAATAAACATTAACAAATAGAACACATACATGATAAAGCAATGATAAGAACCATCTGAGTAAATACAACATATACATAATTAACTCAACACAATAATAACTGCCATGGCCAAAAACCACATTGGGTTTAACATTACATTACAGTACAATGATTAAGAAGTACAATGATACAAAAGAAGAGATGAATACAAAGCATCATAACTGGCTCCAAGACAAGTACAACTCTGGAGTCGCTGCAACCGCACCAATCCGCACCTCTCGATCCTCGACTGGGGACCCAATGGGGTGCTTAGCATGTTCCACCCGACCGTGTCAGTCTGAAGACCCACCCCCTGTGCTAGGAGCTGACAATAAGAGTCCTCAACCAAGAACATCTGAACGGGGAACCACAAGGCTCAACAACATATAAAAGTATCATAAAACTCAAGAATTACAAAGACATAATCCACAACATCCATTAAAATAATATAAAAATCATAAATCTCATCACGTAAACCAAAACAATGACCAATAACAAGTAACCAAAGAATGATCATGGAACACTTCCAAATCAACATAATACAATTCCAAATTGCAATTAAACAATTACAATAACATCATATCACAATACCAAAAGAGTACAAGTCATCAATATCAATGAGATCATCCAAAACCACAAAGTACACCAAAGATGTGTTAAAACAATAATCATAAATCGATTTAAGTCAATATAAACAATAAACTTAACCAATATCCCACAACATACTTCCAGAGGAACACAATAAAGTAAAACACATGGGCAACTAGGGGAGAGTGTCATCGCATAGTCCTACATGGGCTGTCATGTGCTCTTCCTCCCAACTGGAGGCGCCGGTCCCATCTATGGCTGTCCTATGCTCTTCCTCCCAATTGGAGGCGTCGGTCCATAGGGTGATTCATGCGGAGCCGTAGACCTCTCGTGGGGACGAGGTCACGACCTTGCCAACCACGGCCTTCTCAGCCTTCCATTAGTCTGCGGAAGCACTAATGAAGATGAGGCATCCATTTTATTAATCTTGTAATGATATTACTACCCAACCCTCCTAAGTTAATTATTAGGTTTTCACTTGATTACCAACTCACTCGTGGGTTATCCTGTGCTCTTCCCCTTAAGCGGGGCGCCGGCCCCCACGAGGAACCACTCTCCCTAGAGACCCAACAACATAAAAACCAAGAAACCAAGAACAAACAAGGGTTGTACCATCATAACTTGAACAAAGAATTACAACATAAAAGCGTGCGAGGCATTACCCATCTCACTAATAAGTACAACATCAGAGTCTCAACAATCCTCGTACAACCCTTTCAAAATAAAGAAACCAATACACTTGCCACTTGGAAGTTCAATTAATGACTCTCCACAAGCGAGAGTAAGGAAAAACAATATAGTTCCAACAAGAGACTTAACACTAGAAAAACTCCTCAACGAAAGGAAAAATAATGAGGAACCATTAAAATCAGCCATTAAGATCAAAATCTCGGTAAAATAGATCAATAAAGAAACAATAAGAACAAGTACACCCTTGCCTCTGGAAGATTTCCCATTCAAAGGACTGACAACAATAACAAGACCCCAAGGGACGAGTCAATAGACATAAGGTTGCGAGTTGAAACATCCCACAAAATCATCACAAATAAATTTAATACACTTTCGACCGGTATCCAAGGGAGACCTCTATTTCTCCTCCTAGATTACCCAACCATACTATACTCAACAATCATACAATTCAACTCAAACCTAATCAATAACTAATACAAAAGAACAATCAACCAAAGGCACAAACCTAATACAAAAATTATTCCTCTCAAATAAAGAAATCAATCCAACTCCGATGTTCTATCTAACTATCCCTATAAAAGACTTACCATCAACAATTAAAGGAGTACAAGAGAGATCAACATTTAAAAGATCATCTAATTTTACTTAAAATAACAAGGCATCCATAACATACAAACTCTACTTTTCATTATTTCTAATTTAACTATTCCCTTTGAAACTAACCAAATTAAGAATAAACTAGTCTAAATTATCCAAAAATTAACATGAGAAAACTCTAGCTTACTCCTTAACGCATCACATTATACTCTCAACTTAACAACCTAATAAACCTAATTTATTCCTTTGCACTATAATTCACAAGTAATTGTAGCAATATTTATCCTAAGTAACCAACTACATAAAGAGTCTACAAGATATTAAAATATGGCGAGATTTTACTATAAAGGTTAAAACGTGAAAAATAAAACATATAAGAAATAATAAAGAAATACATTCCTCTATCATTTTAACAAATAAACATACTTAGATTCGTCTAAATGAATGTACAAAAAGTACGCACCTTCATGCCTTTTGTCAACTCGCCTTAGTAGCGATACACATAAGTTGTCAAGGTTAGATGGTTAAAAGAAGAAGCAAAATACAATTAACACCCATAAAATCTAATCATCCCTTAATAGAACATAATTGGCTTCGTTCCCCATTAACTAGTCTTAGCCCCATTCTTACATTTATTTAATAAGATCAAGGCCTTTTATTAATGAATTATAGATGAGTAAACCTAATAAATAAATATAGTTATCCTTTTTATTATAACTTAGTCCCATTTATTAACTAATTCTTCTTCATAGAAAATGACTTAAATACAAGCATTATATCAATAGAAAAGCAATACAACTTAAAGATCAACAACATCTACTAACAATCAATCAAAAAGAATAAATAAGAATGAAGACTCACTTCAAGGAACAATTTGTGTTCATTGACTATCATAATTAGATCAACAGAGTTTACTACAATACTTAACCATGGTAAAAGATATACAATTGTATTATTTATGAGTTTAATACAAATGTGATACTCAACATTTAGAATTATAAGGAATTCAACAATCTATGCTATTTATTAAATAAATTCTTCTTTGACTACATATAAACTAAAATCAATTTTCTTTTATTCCTACAAATTTTAAAATCCATTATCTACATTCTTAATTAAATACTAGCCCACCCTAAACATTTCTCATAATTTAAGAAACAAGCATTCATATCTATATATATAACACCTACTTGAATTCGCAATCATTTAATTCAAAACTCCTAAATTGAATCATAATTCCCTTAATTCTATCAGTCCATTATAAGGGAGTATTATGCATGCAATATTCTAAAAAATATATGTTAATGCAGCAACTATGGAAGAGTCTGCAGTTTATCAAGAGAGAGTAATTCTAAATTACTTAATGAAAAATTCTTCTAAATTAGATCCACTAATTTGAACAAAAGCTGAGACAGGTTGGCAATAAAGTTAGAGAGATTATTTAATTTCTACACCCAAGCAACTATGAAGAAGGCAAGGTTTCAGGAAGGCTATAAAAATCTGTACAATGACTCAATTCTAAATGCTGTAACAGTGACAGACTGCCAAGTATATTAGAAAGTGAATATTAGACATTGCAGCTGTAACGGGTTGCCAAAGATAACATGGAGATTATAAAAATTTAGATTACCAGACTATGAGAAGGAGCTCATCTAAACACTGCATCCAATAACATCAGCTTCGACTGAACATAAGTAATTGGCAAGGCTTGAAACATTACGCAGACCAAGATAATTAAATAATCTGCTCATTGGTCCCCAATTTCTTCACTTGAACAATCTGCTCAATGACGGCATCAGAGAAGACACACGAACCAAGCTTCCTCCAAGTTTGAGATGGTTACGGTTGCAAAAAACGTGAGAAGCCATTTTCTTTCGGTCTTGAGGATAACACATGGGATCAGAGAGTTTATTTAAATCTATACAACCTACCATGTTCAAGTGTTGCGGCTGGGACAGGTTGCCAAGTATATCAGAAAGTGAATAATGGAATATGGAAATATCACCATCTACTTGTATTATTAAGGATATATTCAAGTGTTGCAGCTGCGATAGATTGGCAAGAGAATCAAGTAGGTTATCTAAACCTTTAAACTGCCCATATGTTCAGATTTAACACTTTTGCTTAATAATGCGAAAGAGGAGGAAATAAGATCATTTATCTTCTGCCTTAGAGAAAAGTTAGCAATTTCATTTGTTTTGTTATACTTTCCCCCCCCAGGAATAGTTATTAGAGTAGTTAAGAACCCGCGAATATGTTCTTTTAACCACACTATACTACATGTTATCTCCATCATATTCAATATGCAGATCCAATAACCCCATAACTTAATTTTTGCACCTTACATATTAAAGTGTGAATGCAGTGAGAGAATTACCAGATAGAAATGAAAGTTGAACACCACAGAAAAGTGTGTTTAAAACTACCTATGAATAATTTTCTTAACCAAGCGATATGTTGGGAAGCAGAGGTAACTTAATTTCATTAACCATTTTATACATTCTACTAATTGCTTTATGGTTGGCACTTAGCTAGGGAAAAGAGGGAAAAGCAGAGGGGCACACAACCATAGGGGAATCCCCACATAGGATGAAAAACAAGAATCAGAAGGAAGAAGGGGTCACGCACATGCAACAAGCAGCCTAAATAAATCTCCTATCAAAACACCTTGCACGAATCCAAATCCACAAACAAGAAGGGATGCACTATAGACACATTGACCCTTAAGTACAGTGTCTTAAAACAAATTTCCAACACTATGGTGTACATAATAGCTAATGTGAAGGCATCGACCTCTCACAGATAGAATAAACGCCATATCAAACAACATGAATTCCAAACAGAAAGCAGTAGGGGTGCACCCAAAATGGGTTGGCTGAAAAGATTGAACCTGGTTTCCAACGCAACAAAAAGAGAGGGCGAGCGTTGCCGAAATCCATCGTTACGCTTGCCAAAGATCCACTTCGTCCCCGCGATTCAGTTTTTCGATCTCCCCCTCTTCTCCTTCAACATTAACTTTTTAAAACAATTCCTAAAACACAATCTATTCTACAAAGAATTTCTACAGACCAAAGTTCTCTTCGACTTCCAAACACTTCAGCTTCCTATCTATTAAATTCCTTATTATAATTTCTTTGATGGTGTCTTTTACACTCCCCTCAGCAAACCGTTGCACTTCCATTAGTTACATTAGAATATATTTATTTTAATAAATATTTTCACCTTAATTTATTTAAACTTAAGTACAACTTTAATATTTAATCCTTTTTAATATTTTCTCACTTTTAAATTTATTAATCGAATTTAATCATCAAATGATAATTACCCTTCCTCATCTAATCCGATTACTTTAAATATCTAATTTCCAAAGATAAATAAATTTACATTTATTATTGAATTCCATCTTTTATTTAATTCCAAATAAAACAAGTAACCTTATAATTAAATTAATTTTATTAATCAGATCTAAACATATTGTTAGTGTTATCACATAACCCTAAAATTAAATAATAAAATCACCACATCATCACGACATTACCAACAACATCGACCGAAATGGAGGGCACTACATGGAGACCATGAATAAAGAAAATTTAAATGGGTCAAAGACCCAATATAGATACAAGAAAAATACAAAAGGAGCGAAAGAAGAAAAATTAAAGAATGCCAAAACGACAAAATACTAAAGAAGAACCAAACATAAAAGAAATAAATATACATAAAAACATATAAAGAAACACGAACCAAGAACAAATAAAAGAATATATATATATATATAGAAGAAATAAGCAACCCACTAAATCTAAAAGCAATTAATCAAAATGCAAATAAATGACTAAGAGAAGATCAAGAAAAATTAAGAGAGAGAAAGATGACAAGAAAGGCACGAATTAGATGAAACAAATAAAATAAAACCACCTAGAAAGAGAAAATACATACAAACATACATACAACAAAACACACACACCTACACCTACACATACACGCGCACACACACACCCACATATATATGTATGTGTATGTCTGTATGTATGCATGTAAATAGAACCAAAAATTGAGAAAACACAAGAAAGAAAATAGAAGAGGAAAGAACATAAGAGGAGAAGTGGATGTGTAAACAAAAGAAGATAGAACTCACGAATAAATGAAGGGTCAAGTTCAAAAATTAACAACCATAAAAGAAATAAAGACCCCGAAAGAAAAAGGAAGAGGGAGGATGCAAAGGGGGGAAGGAAAAAGAGAGACAAGGGGGGGAAGGAAAAAGGAGGGGCCCAAGAAGCTAGGAACTAACCTAATTGCGAAGGTTAGAAAGTAAGGGATGCCAGGAAATACTAACACCCCAACCTTCATCACGGTTAAGGTTTGAGGGGTGGTTGCTAATGTGAATGGCTTCCTTGAGTTTCTGTTTGAAAAAGTTATCTTCTTTGCACAAGATCTGGGTGTTCTCCAAGCATATGTGGTGCTTAGTTGAAGAGGAGTGATCTCCAAGTGCTGATTTGACAACACGATCATGTGGTGCATTTTTTTTGTTGGATAACACATAGAAGCAAGAGAATAACAAAGCATGTGGGCCTAGATCATAAGTGTCCTACCTTTTTTTACAATTTTTAGAAGTTTCCAAAATGTGTTCATGTTAAAACATGAGCATTCTTTCACTTGCATGAAGCACAAGTGTACATGAGTGTGTTCTCACTTGCATAAAGCATGAGCATGATTTACCTTGCTCAAAATGGTGCCAAAGTTCAACTTTCTGAAAGTGCACTCACGTTTTGTATTTGATGATTTTTTTTAATGTTTTCTAAATGTCATCATGTTTGTGTAGGGGTTGGATTGAGGTATATATTTGTGTCATCCTACCCTCATGTTAAGTCTATAAGAAACCATTGTCATTGGGGTTAGGACCCAATTATCATACTAGTGTAGCTCACCCTCTCATAGGCATGTCATGGTATTTTCATAATTTCACTATTGGTAAATCTTCAACTTGTCAGACCTTTCTTGGAGAAATGATTACATCTTGTAAGTGTTATCTATGTCTTGTGTTGTGTGTAATATGAAATTTCACCACAATTCCATTGTTATGTCATATATGTCACTGTATGTGACATGACTCTTTGTATGTGTGTTTCCATTCAATGCAAAATGTTAATAGTGTACCTTATCTTTTAGTTTTTTTCTTAGATACAAATTATTTTCTTGGATAATTTCTTCACTATGTGGCTTGGGTAATTATAAGAAGAGGCAATCTCATCTAGCAGTAACTCTAAAGAAGATGATGCAAAATACAACAAAAATATCATTATCTATGGTTGTGTGAAGGTCTACAAGGTAATGCAGATAACTGTATTTATATAGTCTATCAAATTCAAATTTTTATTTTTCAATTACATGTACTAATAATGAACCAAGTTTTTTGGAAGAGGTTCATACTTTCAAAGAGAAAAATTATTGGAAAAATTCCTTGAATGAGGAGATTGTGGCATTTGGTTGATTTTCTTAGTCCCTACTCCCTCAACCCTCAACCCTCAACCCTATATCATAAACCCTAAACCCTACTATTACCTATTTTTACCTTCTAGGTTAAAATAGTTCATTAATGGGCCAATAGATACTAGATTTTATAAGGTCTTCATTTGAAAGGATTTATCAAAAAGGAAAAAACATACCAAAATCCTTCTTATTGCCAATTTTTTGAAATCCTACTCCAAAGTAAATCTCCTTTTAAATATTATCATAGTGCAAATGATAATATTAAAGGTCAAGTGTTTAGGTCAAAAGGGTTTTATTTTATCTAAAAAGAATTGAAAATGAATTTTAATCCTTTTAGAAGCTTATGCTCATCAAAATCCATAGGAAAGTGAGCAAAAGATA
>VDFB02378957.1:0-23845 GCA_007258455.2 Sequoia sempervirens | reverse complement strand
ATCTATGTATTGTACTGGAAGCAGATGTAAAGTATAAATGTATCCTTGTATTCATGTGATAAAAGATAGTGGTTATCATCTTATAAGCGTGTTATATATTGTTGATGGGTGTTTTTGCACACTTTTTCAGCATAGGCAATGTGTAGGTGCAGTACCTCTCTTTAAAGGAGACTTCCAACAACAAGTTGCTAAAAATCACCCCAAGGTCTCTCAGGTGTCAGGTCTTGACTTGCATGGAATTCCTTAGTTGATGTTTAATGTGATTTTGTTGGTATCACAGGGCAGACTTGCGTAGCTGGATGTGAGGTGGATCTTAAAATCTGAAGCTTCTGAGATGAAAGCTAAGGTGCACTTTGCTACAGGTTCAAACAAAAATGTAAAACTTCAATGTTTTCCTTAAGTTTTGGCTTTATAATGCGCAATGAACCTTAGAATAGGTTGTTTCAAAAAAAAGAGGAAAAGGAGTAGGGAAGAGAGAAGGTTCCTGGATCTGCAACTAACGATGAACAATGATCATGGAGGATCTGCTATGGACAGCTTCCTTCCAACAAGATTCCACTTAACCAAGAAACCTACATTATCATGAAATGTGTTCTATCATCAAAGGTCTGTAGATATTTTATAATTCATTCACCACATACATGCATGAATAGAGATAAAAGTTTAAAAGCAGCTTCAAGTTTTAGCCCATACTAGCTTTACAAGACCATTTACTAGTAGCAAATAGCAAAAAGTATGGACTAGAAAGAATCAATATAGTAGAAATTTCTATGATAACAAAACAACATTACCAGTATCTAATTAAGCAGTTTAAAGCTAACTAGAACAACAATGTAAATCTAAATAAAACATCTAACAATGGAGATTGAATCATGAACCATGTGAAGATGCTTAGAAAATGCACCAAGTCAATGTATTTTCATTAGAAATTTTTGTAGAATGTCTTTACAACAACTCAACTCTCTCTTGAAAATGAGAGGAGACCCCCATTTATAGTGCCCAATAACTAGAACAAATATCCAAGATTAAACTTATTGTGTGGCCAAGATTCACTACAAATTAGGGTTCTACCTACCCCCCAATATATTATAATTTAAAATACAACTTTGTCTTCACCCTTATTTTATCCTCTAGTGACAACACTGTAGCATCTTGTCCTTTGTTGATTGCCCTTTTGTTGTAGCTATTCCTTTAAAAGCTCTTCACTAATAATAGGGCTGCCTTCCCCTCTCTTCAAAGCTGCATACTCCATGAACTTCAAAATTACGAGTTGGAGTTTGTCGACCTCTATGACCTCGGACCACAATACTTGATAATTCCACTCCTTGGAGTTGTCCTCAAGCCTTTTCTAGTCTTCATCATACTTGGTAGCATGGTCTCGGAACAACTATGACTGTGTGAAGGCTTGGATGACAAAACTCATGAAATCTGTGGTTATTTCATTCGACATCCCATCCTTTGTCCTTTCTTGGAAATGGGGCCTAAATTTATTTGGGTCCATTTATAGGACGGGCATCTAATAACCTATCATTAACTTCAGGTATCAGACACAATCCACCCTAATCTCTTTGATCCACTCAATGTTTCGATCTACTTTTTCAATCACCTACCTCAATCTTTCTTTTCGGTTCTCAAAGTCTTGACTCCAAACATCCATGAGCCAATATTCGTCCCTCTTGAGTGCAAGCTCCCTTTCCCATGTGGCACTTGATAGTCAGAGGATAGCCTTGTTCTTTGGGTAGGTGGATTCATACGTCATAGGGACGTCAATGCATTTTTTCTTGATGCTTTCCATAGACTGTTGCAAGTCTTGGAACTTGTTGGCTATTCTAATAGCCCGACTAATACCCATATTTCTGACGTATAAAACCTGTCGGAACCAGCTTTCTGTAATTTTTTCCAAACTCTTTGTTTTTTTTAGCTTATCGATTTGTTCCTTGGACAACAATTGAGGGGGAGCCATGGGTGTGGTAGGCATTTCTTCAGCTGAAGACCATTGTTGGATGTAAGTTGTCAAATCAGGTACTTGTGCTTTAAGCTCATCCTTTGAGACTTTATCTTTTTGTATTAGATGCACCACCATAGCCACAGAATCCTTGAGGTGTCTTACCTTTTTCTCTCTAGTAGTAGTTCCTAAATCAATGGTGGAGATATTACGGATTACTCCTTCCTTGCTCACCATCGGCGTGGCTACTTGCACAGTTCGGGACCCAGAAGCATCGATTGTTACCTTAGATATGATTTTGGGCTTCGTCTCTTTCTTGGTGGTGATCTGTGTTTGGGCTAAGATAGCCTCCAGCCTTGCTCTTGGATCCTTTGGGGTAGGAGTCTTATTTTCAAGTTGCCTCTCCAACCATTCGGGCATAGCATATTTTCCATTGGACGACTCATGATCACCCTCGCCTTCCTTTACTTGGATCTCTATTTGTTTACCTTTGAGAGCCCTTTCTTCCATTTTAGTGTTATCTCCTTCTTCCTCATCGGAAGAAGAGGATTTGTAAGAGTATTCATGTGAAATCACCAAAACGTAGGATTTCTAACTCATTGTTTTTCTCTCCCTTTATCCTTTTAATACTTTTTTTATCATTTTAGATATATTGATAAGAATTGGTCAAATTTATTTGTCATTTTGTTAAAATATTTCAAAATAACTTGTGATATTTGTAAATAAAGATGAAATTCGGGTAAGTTTTTAAATTATGTACTATAATTTCATCTTATCCTACACTCCTTTATGTGTAAAATAATGCACAAATTACACAAGCCCACTATTAAATTGGTTTATAAGTAACTTTGAGTGAAGATTTGGCTATTGAAGATATGGAATAAAATTTTTTTCTCAAAGTTGAAATATCTTTCAAGAGAGATAAGGTTTGTTGTGGATTTATTTGCGTTTGTATGTACATAGAAAGCACATCAACACCCCCCCTCTCTCTCTATACATATATATATATCAGTTCTTTCTTTCCCCCTCTCCACCTCTCTATCTATCTCTCGCTCCCTCTTTATCTCTCTATGCCAAGAATAGGGAGATGCGTAACATGATTAACATTGTCAATTACCCTTAACCCTTTCCAAGATACAATGTCGTTGACAGATTAGATTGTTCTTCTAAGCACCTCAACCATAGTTATGAAAAGGAAGGAGGAGATTAATCCTTTGAATGATATCTAATGTGATTTCTCCATTAGGAAGAAAAATGGAAATAGTATTGATGTGACTATTTCAGTGTCAATTGATATTGTAAAATAATGCAATGTGCAGGTATATTTTTCTCACAAATATCTCAATTTTGAGAAATAATTAAAGTCTATCTTGGTGATTGTTTAATATTTTTTCGATTCATATTAAGTAGAAATTTTACTATCTTTTTATTAAATATAAATTTTGATATCATTCATTGCAATAAAGTTACGAGTTTTATATATTTATGTATTGAAGTAAGATATTCCATCACTCCTAATAGCTCTCAAAATTTGTATAATGTGATAACTGTCTATGAAGTAGACACTAATGTATTAGAGAAAATTGTTTTAATTGATATAATGATTTAATAAAAATAGACAAGAAAATGAAATGACGATATATTCCTGTTTTTTTTGTTAGAAAATGTGATATAAAATTATGAAAGCTAAAATCAGATTATTTATAAAAAACTCATATTTTTCATAATTAAATGATTTCAAGAAAAAGGTACATAGAAAATTAAATACAAATAACTTAAAAGAACGCGCAATAGAAAATTAAATAGCAAGGGAAAAAAATTGCATTTGGTTGCTGGGTAGCAAACAAGCGCAATTGAAAAAAACCCTTTGCTTTATTTAGACTAACAGTACTACCTAGCAATCCTTTTTAGGGGGAGTCTCTGTGATATCAAATAATGAGGGATCCAGGTCATCAGGATTCAGAGAATGAATTTTGACCCCCTTCTCGTTCACCGCTGTTATAAGTTTGACAGGATGACCCTTAGGATAGGCCAAGATATTCGAATGACCGGAAACCTTCTCGACCATCCAGCGATACTCATCGCTTGCACTTGTTCGCACCTGCAGCAGAAACATGAAAATGTCATATAGTTGAATATATATATATATACGCCATAGAGAACTCTGGACTGAAGTCTCACCCCATGGGGTATTCATGGCGAGAGTCGGGACACAGAAATTCGTTATTCTCGACATTTTTGAAACTCCGTAAATCTTCGTTATTCTCGCCATCTTTTTTAGTCATCGTCCATTTCTGTCAAGCAAGCACAAGTGTCTAATAATTAATGTTAAGATTGAAACAGATCAGTAAATGGTGAATCGAGACAAACACTAACCTGGCAGTCGTCGTTGTCACATGTTTGACATAAAACAACGCTATCATTATCTTTGGAGGGATTCACACCCAATCTCAAGCCAGAGTTTAGGCTTGTGATCGTTACCTTTATGTCACACATTATCAGAAGATTCCTCCTTAATTCAGAGAAAGAAGAGAGATTAAAAACCCCTAATTAATATTATCACCAGCTATCCCTTCTCTCAAAGTGCAGATGTTGTGTGCATGGGTGGAAAGACGTGAGCAGCCTGTCTGTATTTATACGTAACAAGCGAATGACGACGTCATGGCCATTGGTCATCAGTGTTAAATATTCAACAACTTCTATACTAATTTTTATTCACCCATTGAATTTGCATCTGCATCCTGAAGCCGCACGGTGAAACATCAGTTCCCTATCATATTTTTATATTATTTTAGTTTCTTATCCCTATCGTATTTATTAAGGGATTAACAACAGTCAGAAGTTCCGTGCTTAATAATAAAAAGGAAAGAGGAGCAACAGATCGATTAAGGAAACTAATAATGGGAAAATGGAGTCTGGACGTTGCACAATGGTTTTCGTAAGTTTTTGCCCGTACAATTCAGTAGGTAAAGAAGCTTTCCATTACAAAGACTTGTTTCTATTGAATTACATATGTGGTCTTTAATGGTCTGAAAATATCATTGGAGGTTGGTATTCATATTTGCATGCATGTTTATTAAACATAATGTGTGTGGTGGTTGGTATTCATATTTGCATGCATGTTTATTAAACATAATGTGTGTGGTCTTTAATGAGTTTGGTGTAAACTATAGCATGAGAAGAAATAGTCCACACTAAATGGTTCAAGGTTCTTAGGGTTATATGAAAAAAAAAGAAAAGAAAGAAAATGTTTGGGAGGATCATGTTGTAGCTAATAAGAAAACAAACGGAAAATAGATTATACATTAGGTAGTAGAGGTAGTGAAGTATATAATGGTAGATGAGGAGGCTAGAAATCGAACTTAGATATAAAGATCAAGAACAAATCTATCGATATTTATCTTGACATTTTTTCTAAGAAAATATATTTAATAGTTTTTCGAGTGAGAACCTTTATGAGGGGATCTAGGTTTAATAAATCTTAGTAAAATATCTCAACCGTACACCCTAATGTCAAAAACTATTTTTTTGGATAGTTTGTAGGTAGAGTTTTAGTAGCCCAATCAATATTTTTATTAAATGAATGCAAGTGATGAATTCAAGAGGGATTCTAACCAAAAAAAAAAATGAAAAAAATAATTTTAACTTAGTGACAAGAGTGGTGCCTCAATAACTATATCACATATCACTCATAAGCATATAAAACTAGGTGAAGAACAAGAATTTTAGAATTATTATAGAAAAAGTTACAAAATTTATATGAAAGGGTAGAAAACAATATAAATATTGGTTTTCTAACAAGCAAGATGGGGCATTTAACAATTCAATATCATCAACTTAACATTGATAACAGTGAAAGTTTGGATGATAGACTCAAGGAAAGATCCGCTCTCACATATAAATTGTTAACAAATTTTTAATCTAATTGCTATGATTTATTTCAAATTACACTTTTAGTAGATGAAAAGTGGAACGTTCTGTAGAATCTTACAAATTGGAAAAAGTGATATGCCAATCACAAAAAAGTAGAGTATAATTCAGTAAATTGAACATTTTCTTAAAAATATATGAATGTAAATTTCATATTTTACGAAGGGATTTTAAAACTTGAATAATTTGGATAAATTTATAATGTTCTACACAAAAATTACTAATTCAACATTTATTATATGAGAGGTTAAGAACTTTGTACTACTTTTATGTATTCCTTTTAAAATAAATAATTATAAGACCCAATTTAATTTATGTATTCATATTATCTCTATTATTATTATTTTTTTGATGAATAGGCAGCTATCTATATTAAAATAAAGAATTTTCTCTGTTATTTGATTTATGTTGATTGTAATAAAATCTTAATTTGAAAACTCTTTTTTAAATAGATACAGCAAAAAAATTAAATCTATTTATTTCTCTTCTCTCTCCTAGTCTATAGCTATAAGGAGCAACAATACATTCCAAACTATTGCCAATGTCCAACATGCCGTTAAATAGAAGGTATTCTTGAATAATATTTACTTCTTTATTGTCTTCCAAAAATCCTTTTAGAAGATCCAAAAGAAAAGACTCAACGTTTCTCATTTAGATAAAGTATCAACTAATACTAGATTTGGCCTTGAAAAACCAATATTAAGCACTTGCATAAGAAACTTCAAAACTTCCATCCTCATGCATTACTTAATTTATTTGATCATTCACCATTCAAAGTAAACTAATAGACATGATTATTGATCTATTGCTTTGGTATAACCATTTATGGTTTTTGCCTCTTTCGTTTTTTAGATATTGGAGGTATGAGCTAGTGGTTTTATATAATTATTTATAGGTACATAGGCACTACTATAATTCACTTAGAGTTTAGATTGGTAGTGATGCAATCATAGATGGAGGGTCTAGATAGGATTGTCCAACCATGCAACCTTGAGCTTAACACAATGGAAATAACAAAAGAGATGCTCAAGAAATAGGAATTATCATTAATTTAGTAACTTGCAATCTTACATGTGCCATATGCTACAAGTGCATAGTGACTAGGGCCCACTGGCATATGCCATAGGACATTACAAGATATTACAGTTGGCTTATGACCTTGTTATGATGCAATAACCTAGACAGCTTGAACTATTTTCCTTTTCTATCTACTAACTACTTAATTACTTTATAATATATTACAAATGATTTTAATATGAATCTCTAACTGCAATTATGGTCCATGCCAGCCTCAAGGGCTTACAATCCCAATTCAGGATAAAACGTGTAGGTCGACCTAAGAACACGATAAAATAAATGATCATGCAATGGAAATGTATTGCGGATCTCCAAGATAGTCCCCCTAACATAAAGTGCCTTCAATGGTCTTTCATTAAGCTCCAAACATTTCAAAAATTGTTCGCACAATCAGTTTGGACCAAATAGGCCCTCATTACTTTGATAGAGAATTGATAATGAAATTTTTAGACTAATAACTTTCTACAAACGAATGCAAATCCCATGAAATTTTGGTATGTTGAAGATGGGATCATTTAGAATCTATATCATTTATGTGAGCTAAGAAATGATAATGCCGTGAAATGTGGAAGATACTATTGAGATAACTACAAACTAAATTGTACGAAAAGAAATGTCTTTGATTGATACAAGATTTCTTTACAACTAGGGATGCTCCTGTATCAGACACCCAGGGTTGGAATAAAAGTGAGTCCCTCACTTCATTGAGGCTAGAGGAAAACCAAAGTGGTCCACCTTAACCTGAGAGATGCATGGTGAATCCTCCACTAGTCTTCATTTCCAGTTCACCAAGTATTGTTGGTACTACTTGTTTCAATTTCACCTTTAATTTCTTATGTCTAAGGTTTTCTCAATCTTCTATGGTGGTTGATGTGGTAGCTTCTCCTTCAACTCCACAACTCTACTAGGTCCCACTTGAAATCCCTTAATGATAATCATGTAGATTTGTGCGGTATAAAAATGGCCCCTTGTCATTTTCATGGCATTTTAAGTCTTGTTTCATAGTGTTTTATATATATTTCCTTGATTTTATGTTGCAACATGGCTTGAACATGCTTATTTAATTATTGAAGTCGTGTGAATGTGTTCAAAAAATGGAGTCTCAGATCAAAAGTTATGGCTCCCAGAAGTTGGCGCACTTTCTAGAAGATACTAATTTTCAAATGTACTTTTGAAATTTGAATTTGAATTTCTAATTTTCAGTGCCATACTGCCAAAAACTCAAATTTGCATGTTGTTTTGGCTACAAGCTAAAAGCGAGCTCCATTTATGGGCAGGTTTTTTTATGTTTTGGGTAGCTTTTGTGGACAAGTTTGCATACTTCGAAAAGGGGTTTTTCTGTAATTATGTAGTTTGCATATTTTCAAAACATGGGGATATTAGATCCTCTGCATGTAAGAAGATTAGTTTTCGAATAATAAAATAACATTCTCTATTTGGTGTGTCAATTTTTAGTGTCTCGGTTTGCACCCTCGTCACATGTTTCTTACACTTTATTATATTTCATTATATATGTGTGTGTGTGTATATGTATACATATATATATTTGATTATGTTTTATGTCAAAATTTAAATGGATTTTAAATAATGATGTTTAACATTTAATGAATATATATATATATATATATATATATATATATATATATGATGATGATGATGATGATGATGATGATAATTTTGTGATCTCACCATATGTTGATAGGCTATAAACTAGTTATTTTAAATCAAGTTTATTTCAGAAATATTATTTGAAAGAAAGGAATGTACATACATACACATATTTTAGTATGAATGAAATAACTGAGTTACATTAATAGATTTAAATGGAAAGAAGCAATTTTAGCATTTAGGGAAAATTTTACATTCTCTAGATAAGTGTATTTTTTAATTGGATTTGGAATATCGTAATGGCATTTTCAGTCAAATTGTGAACTAGGGTTTGATGGATTTCTTGTTAAAGTTGGATTTGTTTTTATCTACCTTGTGTTAATTCTTTTTCCTTTTAATCAATGTGGAAACACTCAATGTCACAGTACCCCCGTTAGGAGTTAATTTGGCTTTAGACTTCCAAAGGCATGAGGCAGTTCGCTGAATAATGTATTTATCATTTGATTTTGGATTTGGAAAAGTTTGATTGTAATTGCAATTTTGGTTCCTATGCTTGACTTGTTCCTGTTTTAGCGAGTAATTATGTATGTGGATGGTGGCGGGATGGTTTATGCCTCACGTGTGCTTCATTTGAGATGTAGTGCTTCTTTGTGTTAGTACACCTTTTTATGATTTGTTGATTTTGCAAGTCTTTGGAAGTGGTCTATTGATGTTATGTTTTGTGATCTATTGATGTTATGATTTTTGAATCTATTGATTTAGTGTTTGACTATGTATTCCCATGTCACTCTTCTCTGGAGTTGAGTCTTGTTGTTTTCTATTTGGGCATCCTTGGTCGAGGATTCTTCCTTGTCATCTCCTGGCAAGGGGGGTGGGTTTTTCTAAAACCCACGTGGTTGGGTAGAACATGCTACGCACCCCGTTGGGTTCCCCATCAGCGTGTGTAGGGTGCAGTTCCTTCCAAATGGAGCATGAGCCATAGATTTTCTTGTAGCTAGATGCTTATTATGTATTTTAGTTATACTCTTGTATTGATGTATTACCCCCACATGTGTTGGGAAGTTTATGATGTAAACTCGTATATTTGATCTATGTATTGTACTGGAAGCAGATGTAAAGTATAAATGTATCCTTGTAATCGTGTGATAAAAGATAGTGGTTATCATCTTATAAGCGTGTTATATATTGTTGATGGGTGTTTTTGCACACTTTTTCAGCACAGGCAATGTGTAGGTGCAGTACCTCTCTTTAAAGGAGACTTCCAACAACAAGTTGCTAAAAATCACCCCAAGGCCTCTCAGGTGTCAGGTCTTGACTTGCATGGAATTCCTTAGTTGATGTTTACTGTGATTTTGTTGGTATCACAGGGCAGACTTACGTAGCTGGATGTGAGGTGGATCTTAAAATCTTAAGCTTCTGAGATGAAAGTTAAGGTGCACTTTGCTACAGGTTCAAACAAAAATGTAAAACTTCAATGTTTTCCTTAAGTTTTGGCTTTATAATGTGCAATGAACCTTATAATAGGTTGTTTCTAAAAAAAGAGGAAAAAGAGTAGGGAAGAGAGAAGGTTCCTGGATCTGCAACTAACGATGAACAATGATCATGGAGGATCTGCTATGGACAACTTCCTTCAAACAAGATTCCACTTAACCAAGAAACCTACAGTATCATGAAATGTGTTCTATCATCAAAGGTCTGCAGATATTTTATAATTCATTCACCACATACATGCATGAATAGAGATAAAAGTTTAAAAGTAGCTTCAAGTTTTAGCCCATACTAGCTTTACAAGACCATTTACTAGTAGCAAATAGCAAAAATTATGGACTAGAAAGCATCAATACAGTAGAAATTTCTATGATAACAAAACAACATTACCAGTATCTAATTAAGCAGTTTAAAGCTAACTAGAACAACAATGTAAATCTAAATAAAACATCTAACAATGGAGATTGAATCATGAACCATGTGAAGAAGATTAGAAAATGCACCAAGTCAATGTATTTTCATTAGAAATTTATGTAGCATGTCTTTACAACAACTCAACTCTCTCTTGAAAATGAGAGGAGACCCCCATTTATAGTGCCCAATAACTAGAACAAATAGCCAAGATTAAACTTATTGTGTGGCCAAGATTCACTACAAATTAGGGTTCTACCTACCCCCCAATATATTATAATTTAAAATACAACTTTGTCTTCACCCTTATTTTGTCCTCTAGTGACAACACTGTAGCATCATGTCCTTTGCTGATTGCCCTTTTGTTGTAGCTATTCCTTTAAAAGCTCTTCACTAATAATAGGGTTGCCTTCCCCTCTCTTCAAAGCTGCATACTCCATGAACTTCAAAATTACGAGTTGGAGTTTGTCGACCTCTATGACCTCGGATCGCAATACTTGATAATTCCACTCCTTGGAGTTGTCCTCAAGACTTTTCCAGTCTTCATCATACTTAGTACCATGGTCTCAGAACAACTATGACTGTGTGAAGGCTTGGATGACAAAACTCATGAAATCTATGGTTATTTCGTTCGACATCCCATCCTTTGTCCTTTCTTGGAAATGGGGCCAAAATTTATTTGGGTCCATTTAGGACGGGCATCTAATAACCTATCATTAACTTCAGGTATCAGACACAATCCACCCTAATCTCTTTGATCCACTTAATGGTTGGATCTACTTTTTCAATCACCTACCTCAATCTTTCTTTTTGGTTCTCAAAGTTTTGACTCCAAACATCCATGAGCCACTAATCGTCCCTCTTGAGTGCAAGCTCCCTTTCCCATGTGGCACTTGATAGTCGGAGGATAGCCATGGTCTTTGGGTAGGTGGATTCATACGTCATAGGGAAGTCAATGCATTTTTTCTTGATGCTTTCCGGAGACTGTTGCAGGTCTTGGAACTTGTTGGCTATTCTAACAACCCGATTGATACCTATATTTCTGAGGTATAAAACCTGTCGGAACCAGCTTTCTGTAATTTTTTCCAAACTCTTTTTTTTTTTAGCTTATCGATTTGTTCCTTGGACAACAATTGAGGGGGAGCCGTGGGTGTGGTAGGCATTTCTTCAGCTGAAGACCATTGTTGGATGTAAGCTGTCAAATCAGGTACCTGTGCTTTAAGCTCGTCCTTTGAGACTTTATCTTTTTGTATTAGATGCACCACCATAGCCACAGACTCCTTGAGGTGTCCTACCTTTTTCTCTCTAGTAGTAGTTCCTAAATCAATGGTGGAGATATTATGGATTACTCCTTCCTTGCCCACCATCGGCGTGGCTACATGCGCAGTTCGGGACCCAGAAGCATCCATCGTTACCATAGATATGATTTTGTGCTTCGTCTCTTTCTTGGTGGTGATCTGCGTTTGGGCTAAGATAGCCTCCAGCCTTGCTCTTGGATCCTTTGGGGTAGGAGTCTTCTTTTCAAGCTGCCTCTCCAACCATTCGGGCATATCAGATTTTCCATTGGACGACTCATGATCACCCTCGCCTTCCTTTATTTGGATCTCTATTTGTTTACCTTTGGGAGCCCTTTCTTCCATTTTAGTGTTATCTCCTTCTTCCTCATCGGAAGAAGAGGATCTGTAAGAGTATTCATGTTAAATCACCAAAGCGTTGGATTTCTAACTCATTCTTTTTCTCTCCCTTTATCCTTTTAATACTTTTTTTTATCATTTTAGATATTTTTATAAGAATTGGTCAAATTTATTTGTCATTTTGTTAAAATATTTCAAAATAACTTGTGATATTTGTAAATAAAGATGAAATTCGGGTAAATTTTTAAATTATGTACTATAATTTCATCTTATCCTACACTCCTTTATGTGTAAAATAATGCACAAATTACACAAGTCCACTATTAAATTGGTTTATAAGTAACTTTGAGTGAAGATTTGGCTATTGAAGATATGGAATAAAAAAAAATCTCAAAGTTGAAATATCTTTCAAGAGAGATAAGGTTTGTTGTGGATTTATTTGCGTTTGTATGTATATGGAAAGCACATCAGCACCCCCCTCTCTCTCTCTATACATATATATATCATTTCTTTCTTTCCTCCTCTCCACCTCTCTATCTATCTCTCGCTCCCTCTTTATCTCTCTATGCCAAGAATAGGGAGATGCGTAACGTGATTAACATTGTCAATTACCCTTAACCCTTTCCAAGATCCAATGTCGTTGACAGATTAGATTGTTCTTCTAAGCACCTCAACCATAGTTATGAAAAGGAAGGAGGAGATTAATCCTTTGAATGATATCTAATGTGATTTCTCCATTAGGAAGAAAAATGGAAATAGTATTGATGTGACTATTTCAGTGTCAATTGATATTGTAAAATAATGCAATGTGCAGGTATATTTTTCTCACAAATATCTCAATTTTGAGAAATAATTAAAGTCTATCTTGGTGATTGTTTAATATTTTTTCGATTCATATTAAGTAGAAATTTTACTATCTTTTTATTAAATATAAATTTTGATATCATTCATTGCAATAAAGTTACGAGTTTTATATATTTATGTATTGAAGTAAGATATTCCATCACTCCTAATAGCTCTCAAAATTTGTATAATGTGATAACTGTCTATGAAGTAGACACTAATGTATTAGAGAAAATTGTTTTAATTGATAGAATGATTTAATAAAAATAGACAAGTAAATGAAATGACCATATATTCCTGTTTTTTTTGTTAGAAAATGTGATATAAAATTATGAAAGCTAACATCAGATTATTTATAAAAAACTCATATTTTTCATAATTAAATGATTTCAAGAAAAAGGTACATAGAAAATTAAATACAAATAACTTAAAAGAACGTGCAATAGAAAATTAAATAGCAAGGGAAAAAAATTGCATTTGGTTGCTGGGTAGCAAACAAGCGCAATTGAAAAAAACCCTTTGCTTTATTTAGACTAACAGTACTACCTAGCAATCCTTTTTAGGGGGGTCTCTGTGATATCAAATAATGAGGGATCCAGGTCATCAGGATTCAGAGAATGAATTTTGACCTCCTTCTCGTTCACCGCTGTTATAAGTTTGACAGGATGACCCTTAGGATAGGCCAAGATCTTCGAATGACCGGAAACCTTCTCGACCATCCAGCGATACTCATCGCTTGCACTTGTTCGCACCTGCAGCAGAAACATGAAAATGTCATATAGTTGAATATATATATATATATATATATATATATACGCCATAGAGAACTCTGGACTGAAGTCTCACCCCATGGGGGTATTCATGGCGAGAGTCGGGACACAGAAATTCGTTATTCTCGACATTTTTGAAACTCCGTAAATCTTCGTTATTCTGGCCATCTTTTTTAGTCATCGTCCATTTCTGTCAAGCAAGCACAATTGTCTAATAATTAATGTTAAGATTGAAACAGATCAGTAAATGGTGAATCGAGACAAACAGTAACCTGGCAGTCGTCGTTGTCACATGTTTGACATAAAACAACGCTATCATTATCTTTGGAGGGATTCACACCCAATCTCAAGCCAGAGTTTAGGCTTGTGATCGTTACCTTTATGTCACACATTATCAGAAGATTCGTCCTTAATTCAGAGAAAGAAGAGAGATTAAAAACCCCTAATTAATATTATCACCAGCTATCCCTTCTCTCAAAGTGCAGATGTTGTGTGCATGGGTGGAAAGACGTGAGAAGCCTCTCTGTATTTATACGTAACAAGCGAATGACGACGTCATGGCCATTGGTCATCAGTGTTAAATATTCAACAACTTCTATACTAATTTTTATTCACCCATTGAATTTACATCGGCATCCTGAAGCGGCACGGTCAAACATCAGTCCCCTATCATATTTTTATATTATTTTAGTTTCTTATCCCTATCGTATTTTTTAAGGGATTAACAACAGTCAGAAGTTCCGTGCTTAATAATAAAAAGGAAAAAGGAGCAACAGATCGATTAAGGAAACTAATAATGGGAAAATGGAGTCTGGGCGTTGCACAATGGTTTTCGCAAGTTTTTGCCTGTACAATTCAGTAGGTAAAGAAGCTTTTCATTACAAAGACTTGTTTCCATTGAATTACATATGTGGTCTTTAATGGTCTGAAAATATCATTGGAGGTTGGTATTCATATTTGCATGCATGTTTTTTAAACATAATGTATGTGGTCGTTGGTATTCATATTTGCATGCATGTTTGTGTGTAGTCTTTAATGAGTTTGGTGTAAACTATAGCATGAGAAGAAATAGTCCACACTAAATGGTTCAAGGTTCTTAGGGTTATATGAAAAAAGAAAAGAAAAGAAAGAAAATGTTTGGGAGGATCATGTTGTAGATAATAAGAAAACAAACGGAAAATAGATTATACATTAGGTAGTAGAGGTAGTGAAGTATATAATGGTAGATGAGGAGGCTAGAAATCTAACTTAGATATAAAGATCAAGAATAAATCTATCGATATTTATCTTGACATTTTTTCTAAGAAAATATATTTAATAGTTTCTCGAGTGAGAACCTTTATGAGGGGATCTAGGTTTAATAAATCTTAGTAAAATATCTCAACCGTACACCCTAATGTCAAAAACTAATTTTTTGGATAGTTTGTAGGTAGAGTTTTAGTAGCCCAATCAATATTTTTATTAAATGAATGCAAGTGATGAATTCAAGAGGGATTCTAACCAAAAAAAAAAAATGAAAAAAATAATTTAAACTTAGTGACAAGAGTGGTGCCTCAATAACTATATCACATATCACTCATAAGCATATAAAACTAGGTGAAGAACAAGAATTTTAGAATTATTATAGAAAAAGTTACAAAATTTATATGAAAGGGTAGAAAACAATATAAATATTGGTTTTCTAACAAGCAAGATGGGGCATTTAACAATTCAATATCATCAACTTAACATTGATAACAGTGAAAGTTTGGATGATAGACTCAAGGAAAGATCCGCTCTCACATATAAATTGTTAACAAATTTTTAATCTAATTGCTATGATTTATTTCAAATTACACTTTTAGTAGATGAAAAGTGGAACGTTCTGTAGAATCTTACAAATTGGAAAAAGTGATATGCCAATCACAAAAAAGTAGAGTATAATTCAGTAAATTGAACATTTTCTTAAAAATATATGAATGTAAATTTCATATTTTACGAAGGGATTTTAAAACTTGAATAATTTGGATAAATTTATAATGTTCTACACAAAAATTACTAATTCAACATTTATTATATGAGAGGTTAAGAACTTTGTACTACTTTTATGTATTCCTTTTAAAATAAATAATTATAAGACCCAATTTAATTTATGTATTCATATTATCTCTATTATTATTATTTTTTTGATGAATAGGCAGCTATCTATATTAAAATAAAGAATTTTCTCTGTTATTTGATTTATGTTGATTGTAATAAAATCTTAATTTGAAAACTCTTTTTTAAATAGATACAGCAAAAAAATTAAATCTATTTATTTCTCTTCTCTCTCCTAGTCTATAGCTATAAGGAGCAACAATACATTCCAAACTATTGCCAATGTCCAACATGCCGTTAAATAGAAGGTATTCTTGAATAATATTTACTTCTTTATTGTCTTCCAAAAATCCTTTTAGAAGATCCAAAAGAAAAGACTCAACGTTTCTCATTTAGATAAAGTATCAACTAATACTAGATTTGGCCTTGAAAAACCAATATTAAGCACTTGCATAAGAAACTTCAAAACTTCCATCCTCATGCATTACTTAATTTATTTGATCATTCACCATTCAAAGTAAACTAATAGACATGATTATTGATCTATTGCTTTGGTATAACCATTTATGGTTTTTGCCTCTTTCGTTTTTTAGATATTGGAGGTATGAGCTAGTGGTTTTATATAATTATTTATAGGTACATAGGCACTACTATAATTCTCTTAGAGTTTAGATTGGTAGTGATGCAATCATAGATGGAGGGTCTAGATAGGATTGTCCAACCATGCAACCTTGAGCTTAACACAATGGAAATAACAAAAGAGATGCTCAAGAAATAGGAATTATCATTAATTTAGTAACTTGCAATCTTACATGTGCCATATGCTACAAGTGCATAGTGACTAGGGCCCACTGGCATATGCCATAGGACATTACAAGATATTACAGTTGGCTTATGACCTTGTTATGATGCAATAACCTAGACAGCTTGAACTATTTTCCTTTTCTATCTACTAACTACTTAATTACTTTATAATATATTACAAATGATTTTAATATGAATCTCTAACTGCAATTATGGTCCATGCCAGCCTCAAGGGCTTACAATCCCAATTCAGGATAAAACGTGTAGGTCGACCTAAGAACATGATAAAATAAATGATCATGCAATGGAAATGTATTGCGGATCTCCAAGATAGTCCCCCTAACATAAAGTGCCTTCAATGGTCTTTCATTAAGCTCCAAACATTTCAAAAATTGTTCGCACAATCAGTTTGGACCAAATAGGCCCTCATTACTTTGATAGAGAATTGATAATGAAATTTTTAGACTAATAACTTTCTACAAACGAATGCAAATCCCATGAAATTTTGGTATGTTGAAGATGGGATCATTTAGAATCTATATCATTTATGTGAGCTAAGAAATGATAATGCCGTGAAATGTGGAAGATACTATTGAGATAACTACAAACTAAATTGTACGAAAAGAAATGTCTTTGATTGATACAAGATTTCTTTACAACTAGGGATGCTCCTGTATCAGACACCCAGGGTTGGAATAAAAGTGAGTCCCTCACTTCATTGAGGCTAGAGGAAAACCAAAGTGGTCCACCTTAACCTGAGAGATGCATGGTGAATCCTCCACTAGTCTTCATTTCCAGTTCACCAAGTATTGTTGGTACTACTTGTTTCAATTTCACCTTTAATTTCTTATGTCTAAGGTTTTCTCAATCTTCTATGGTGGTTGATGTGGTAGCTTCTCCTTCAACTCCACAACTCTACTAGGTCCCACTTGAAATCCCTTAATGATAATCATGTAGATTTGTGCGGTAGAAAAATGGCCCCTTGTCATTTTCATGGCATTTTAAGTCTTGTTTCATAGTGTTTTATATATATTTCCTTGATTTTATGTTGCAACATGGCTTGAACATGCTTATTTAATTATTGAAGTCGTGTGAATGTGTTCAAAAAATGGAGTCTCAGATCAAAAGTTATGGCTCCCAGAAGTTGGCGCACTTTCTAGAAGATACTAATTTTCAAATGTACTTTTGAAATTTGAATTTGAATTTCTAATTTTCAGTGCCATACTGCCAAAAACTCAAATTTGCATGTTGTTTTGGCTACAAGCTAAAAGCGAGCTCCATTTATGGGCAGGTTTTTTTATGTTTTGGGTAGCTTTTGTGGACAAGTTTGCATACTTCGAAAAGGGGTTTTTCTGTAATTATGTAGTTTGCATATTTTCAAAACATGGGGATATTAGATCCTCTACATGTAAGAAGATTATTTTTTGAATAATAAAATAACATTCTCTATTTGGTGTGTCAATTTTTAGTGTCTCGGGTTGCACCCTCGTCACATGTTTCTTACACCTTATTATATTTCATTATATATGTGTGTGTGTGTGTATATGTATTCATATATATATTTGATTATGTTGTATGTTAGAATTTAATTGGATTTTAAATAATGATGTTTAACATTTAATGAATATATATATATATATATGATGATGATGATGATGATGATGATGATGATGATGATGATGATGATAATTTTGTGATCTCACCATATGTTGATAGGCTATAAACTAGTTATTTTAAATCAAGTTTATTTCAGAAATATTATTTGAAAGAAAGAAATGTACATACATACACATATTTTAGTGTGAATGAAATAACTGAGTTACATTAATGGATTTAAATGGAAAGAAGCAATTTTAGCATTTAGGGAAAATTTTACATTCTCTAGATAAGTGTATTTTTTAATTGGATTTGGAATATCGTAATGGCATTTTCAGTCACATTGTGAACTACAGTTTGATGGATTTCTTCTTAAAGTTGGATTTGTTTTTATCTACCTTGTGTTAATTCTTTTTCCTTTTAATCAATGTGGAAACGCTCAATATCACAGTACCCCCGTTAGGAGTTAATTTGGCTTTAGACTTCCAAAGGCATGAGGCAGTTCGCTGAATAATGTATTTATCATTTGATTTTGGATTTGGAAAAGTTTGATTGTAATTGCAATTTTGGTTCCTATGCTTGACTTGTTCCTATTTTAGTGAGTAATTATGTATGTGGATGGTGGCGGGATGGTTTATGCCTCACGTGTGCTTCATTTGAGATGTAGTGCTTCTTTGTGTTAGTACACCTTTTTATGATTTGTTGATTTTGCAAGTCTTTGGAAGTGGTCTATTGATGTTATGTTTTGTGATCTATTGATGTTATGATTTTTGAATCTATTGATTTAGTGTTTGACTATGTATTCCAATGTCACTCTTCTTTGGAGTTAAGTCTTGTTGTTTTCTATTTGGACATCCTTGGTTGAGGATTCTTCCTTGTCATCTCCTGGCAAGGGGGGTGGGTTTTTCTAAAACCCACGTGGTTGGGTGGAACATGCTACGCACCCCGTTGGGTTCCCCATCAGCATGTGTACGGTGCAGTTCCTTCCAAATGGAGCATGAGCCAGAGATTTTCTTGTAGCTAGATGCTTATTATGTATTTTAGTTATACTCTTGTATTGATGTATTACCCCCACATGTGTTGGGAAGTTTATGATGTAAACTTGTATATTTGATCTATGTATTGTACTGAAAGCAGATGTAAAGTATAAATGTATCTTAGTAATCGTGTGATAAAAGATAGTGGTTATCATCTTATAAGTGTGTTATATATTGTTGATGGGTGTTTTTCAACACTTTTTCAGTACAGGCAATGTGTAGGTGCAGTACCTCTCTTTAAAGGAGACTTCCAACAACAAGTTGCTAAAAATCACCCCAAGGTCTCCCAGGTGTCAGGTCTTGACTTGTATGGAATTCCTCAGTTGATGTTTAATGTGATTTTGTTGGTATCACAGGGCAGACTTATGTAGCTGGATGTGAGGTGGATCTTAAAATCTGAAGCTTATGAGATGAAAGTTAAGGTGCACTTTGCTACAGGTTCAAACAAAAATGTAAAACTTCAATGTTTTCCTTATGTTTTGGCTTTATAATGCGCAATGAACCTTAGAATAGGTTGTTTCTAAGAAAAGAGGAAAAAGAGTAGGGAAGAGAGAAGGTTCCTGGATCTGCAACTAACGATGAACAATGATCATGGAGGATCTGCTATGGATAGCTTCCTTCCAACAAGATTCCACTTAACCAAGAAACCTACATTATCATGAAATGTGTTCTATCATCAAAGGTCTGCTTCAAGTGTAAAAGCAGCTTCAAGTTTTAGCCCATACTAGCTTTACAAGACCATTTACTAGTAGCAAATAGCAAAAAGTATGGACTAGAAAGCATCAATATAGTAGAAATTTCTATGATAACAAAACAACATTACCAGTATCTAATTAAGCAATTTAAAGCTAACTAGAACAACAATGTAAATCTAAATAAAACATCTAACAATGGAGATTGAATCATGAACCATGTGAAGAAGCTTAGAAAATGCAACAAGTCAATGTATTTTCATTAGAAATTTTTGTAGCATGTCTTTACAACAACTCAATTCTCTTTTGAAAATGAGAGGAGACCCCCATTTATAGTGCCCAATAACTAGAACAAATAGCCAAGATTAAACTTATTGTGTGGGCAAGATTCACTACAAATTAGGGTTCTACCTACCCCCCAATATATTATAATTTAAAATACAACTTTGTCTTCACCCTTATTTTGTCCTCTAGTGACAACACTGTAGCATCTTGTCCTTTGCTGATTACCCTTTTGTTGTAGCTATTCCTTTAAAAGCTCTTCACTAATAATAGGGTCGCCTTCCCCTCTCTTCAAAGCTGCATACTCCATGAACTTCAAAATTACGAGTTGGAGTTTGTCGACCTCTATGACCTCGGACCGCAATACTTGATAATTCCACTCCTTGGAGTTGTCCTCAAGCCTTTTCCAGTCTTCATCATACTTGGTATCATGGTCTCAGAACAACTATGACTGTGTGAAGGCTCAGATGACAAAACTCATGAAATCTGTCGTTATTTCGTTCGACATCCCATCCTCTGTCCTTTCTTGGAAATGGGGCCTAAATTTATTTGGGTCCATTTATAGGACAGGCATCTAATAACCTATCATTAACTTCAGGTATCAGACACAATCCACCCTAATCTCTTTGATCCACTCAATGTTTGGATCTACTTTTTCAATCACCTACGTCAATCTTTCTTTTTGGTTCTCAAAGTCTTGACTCCAAACATCCATGAGCAAATAATCATCCCTCTTGAGTGCAAGCTCCCTTTCCCATGTGGCACTTGACAGTCGGAGGATAGCCTTGGTCTTTGGGTAGGTGGATTCATACGTCACAGGGAAGTCAATGCATTTTTTCTTGATGCTTTCCAGAGACTGTTGCAAGTCTTGGAACTTGTTGGCTATTCTAACAGCCCGACTGATACCCATATTTCTGACGTATAAAACCTGTCGGAACCAGCTTTCTGCAATTTTTTCCAAACTCTTTATTTTTTTCAGCTTATCGATTTGTTCCTTGGACAACAATTGAGGGGGAGCCATGGGTGTGGTAGGCATTTCTTCAGCTGAAGACCATTGTTGGATGTAAGCTGTCAAATCAGGTACCTGTGCTTTAAGCTCGTCCTTTGAGACTTTATCTTTTTGTATTAGATGCACCACCATAGCCACAGACTCCTTGAGGTGTCCTACCTTTTTCTCTCTAGTAGTAGTTCCTCAATCAATGGTGGAGATATTATGGATTACTCCTTCCTTGCCCACCATCGGCGTGGCTACATGCGCAGTTCGGGACCCAGAAGCATCCATCGTTACCATAGATATGATTTTGTGCTTCGTCTCTTTCTTGGTGGTGATCTGCGTTTGGGCTAAGATAGCCTCCAGCCTTGCTCTTGGATCCTTTGGGGTAGGAGTCTTCTTTTCAAGTTGCCTCTCCAACCATTCGGGCATAGCAGATTTTCCATTGGACGACTCATGATCACCCTCGCCTTCCTTTATTTGGATCTCTATTTGTTTACCTTTGGGAGCCCTTTCTTCCATTTTAGTGTTATCTCCTTCTTCCTCATCGGAAGAAGAGGATTTGTAAGAGTATTCATGTGAAATCACCAAAACGTAGGATTTCTAACTCATTCTTTTTCTCTCCCTTTATCCTTTTAATACTTTTTTTATCATTTTAGATATATTTATAAGAATTGGTCAAATTTATTTGTCATTTTGTTAAAATATTTCAAAATAACTTGTGATATTTGTAAATAAAGATGAAATTCGGGTAAATTTTTAAATTATGTACTATAATTTCATCTTATCCTACACTCCTTTATGTGTAAAATAATGCACAAATTACACAAGTCCACTATTAAATTGGTTTATAAGTAACTTTGAGTGAAGATTTGGCTATTGAAGATATGGAATAAAAAAAATTCTCAAAGTTGAAATATCTTTCAAGAGAGATAAGGTTTGTTGTGGATTTATTTGCGTTTGTATGTATATAGAAAGCACATCAGCACCCCTCTCTCTATCTCTATACATATATATATCATTCCTTTCTTTCCCCCTCTCCACCTCTCTATCTATCTCTCGCTCCCTCTTTATCTCTCTATGCCAAGAATAGGGAGATGCGTAACGTAATTAACATTGTCAATTACCCTTAACCCTTTCCAAGATCCAATGTCGTTGACAGATTAGATTGTTCTTCTAAGCACCTCAACCATAGTTATGAAAAGGAAGGAGGAGATTAATCCTTTGAATGATATCTAATGTATTAGAGAAAATTGTTTTAATTGATAGAATGATTTAATAAAAATAGACAAGTAAATGAAATGACCATATATTCCTGGTTTTTTTGTTAGAAAATGTGATATAAAATTATGAAAGCTAACATCAGATTATTTATAAAAAACTCATATTTTTCATAATTAAATGATTTCAAGAAAAAGGTACATAGAAAATTAAATACAAATAACTTAAAAGAATGTGCAATAGAAAATTAAATAGCAAGGGAAAAAAATTGCATTTGGTTGCTGGGTAGCAAACAAGCGAAATTGAAAAAAACCCTTTGCTTTATTTAGACTAACAGTACTACCTAGCAACTTCTTTTAGGGGTCTCTGGATATCAAATGAGGGATCTGTGTCAATGATTCAGAGAATGAATTTTGACCTCCTTCTCGCTCAATCGGGCTGTTATGTTTGACAGATGACTTCTTAGGATAGGGCTGTAAAGATCTTCGAATGACCGAAAACCTTCTCGACCATCCAACGATACTCATTGCTTGCACTTGTTCGCACCTACAGCAGAAACATGAAAATGTCATATAGTTGTATATATATATACGCCATAGAGAACTCTAGACTGAAGTCTCACCCCATGGTGAGTCTATGGCTAGAGTTGGGACACAGAAATTCATTATTCTACATTTTTGAAACTCCGTAATTTTCCTAATTCAGAAAGAAGAGATTAAAAACTCTTTAATTATTTTTACTATCCCTTCTCTCAAAGTGCAGATGTTGTGTGCATGGGTGGAAAGACGTGAGAAGCCTCTCTGTATTTATACGTAACAAGAGAATGATGACATCATGGCCATTGGTCATCAGTGTTAAATATTCAACAACTTCTATACTAATTTTTATTCACCCATTGAATTTACATCCGCATCCTGAAGCCGCATGGTCAAACATCAGTCCCCTATCATATTGTTATATTATTTTAGTTTCCTATCCCTATCATATTTATTAAGGGATTAACAAAAGTCAGAAGTTTCGTGCTTAATAATAAAAAGGAAAAAGGAGCAACAGATCGATTAAGGAAACTAATAATGGGAAAATGCAGTCTAGACGTTGTACAATGGTTTTCACAAGTTTTTGCCCGTACAATTCAGTAGGTAAAGAAGCTTTTCATTACAAAGACTTGTTTCTATTGAATTACATATGTGGTCTTTAATGGTCTGAAAATATCATTGGAGGTTGGTATTCATATTTGCATGCATGTTTATTAAACATAATGTGTGTGGTGGTTGGTATTCATATTTGCATGCATGTTTGTGTGTGGTCTTTAATGAATTTGGTGTAAACTATAGCATGAGAAGAAATAGTCCACACTAAATGGTTAAGGGTTCTTAGGGTTATATGAAAAAAAAAAAAAAAAATGTTTGGAAGGATCAAGTTGTAGCTAATAAGAAAACA
>VDFB02378956.1:0-17587 GCA_007258455.2 Sequoia sempervirens | reverse complement strand
CCTAAAGGTGACAGATCATTGGTGCCTATATGGGAATATTATGATCAGCTGACTTTTATTCCAAGTCGAGCGCATTATAGAAGGGTTCAAGATGCTTTCTTTGTTTACTTTATGTGTTTATTTGACAAAGCATTAGCAAACAACAGGGTATCTGAGGCGGCCTGGAATAAAGTAAATGAGTATGGCTGCTTGTTTCTTCAATTCCCTACCTTCACTTATATGAGAGTCGGTTGCTTTGAAGATCAACCTTATATGCTTCCGAGGTATCCGACTGATAAGATTATTCTGATGGAGCTGGGAAGACAATTGATGACAGTTCATTCACGTCAAGCTACACAACACAAGACTGGAGTTAGTATTTCATCACATAATCCATTGATAATTGGGAGGTATTCTTTGACAACTTCTTCAAGAGCTAAGGCAATGGAAACTGAACTCCAGGAAATAACATTGAAAAGATTCCAGGCAAGAGTGGATTTTTATTATAGAAGGGTGAAAGACAAAATTAAAAGAGCCTTCACTCATGTGCACCGTATTGAAGACATTTGGGCAGACCTCCGGAAAGAAAAAGATATATACAGAATGGATTATTGCAGGCTTACATTGGAGCAAATTATCGATCTAAATCTGACCTTAATTCCAGAGGGAGTAATTGATGATAGGCAGATTTTAGATCCTGAATACGAAGAACAAGGAGTTGCAAATGCCCCTATTCCTGCAATCCAATGGTCTCAAAAAGAATCTGTTTCAATCTTTGATAGGTTTCAATCAGTCTTGGCGAACACCAACTCTTGGCTCAAAAGCATAGGTGTTAAAACTATCAAAATCAAAGTTAGGGCTGAAGATGATCCAGCTGGTCCTAAAGGTTTGAAGTCAGAAATTAGAGAGCAATCAAAAGAAGGAGCTTCTTCTTCGGGTACTAGAATTAAGCTGAAGGTAAGCCGAGCTCCAGAACAACCATTGGAAAGGGAAACATTAAAGGAAAGGAAGTTAATCAAATGCAGATTCAGGTTTTGGATCAGCAAGAAGAAGACGAGGTTCTTGAGACCTCTACCATTTTAAGTGAGATAACTCCTCACATTGAAGCTCCAATACTAGAATCAGCCATATCTCCTATGTCCCCTATCGACAGTGATGTTGATTCCTTCTCCACGGTATTTGTTCCTTCTATACCACCTCAAGAGACTAGTCATCAATCTTCATCAATAGTGAATACTCCCGTAAGAAGCTTGCCCAATAACTTGGAGAGTATCTTTGATGTAAATCCAATCTTTCCAGTCATGTCAGAAATAACTCTTCCAGAGATTGATACATCTGTAACAAGCTTTGATTGTTTCATGGCCAATCCTAGTTGTAATTTGTCTTCTGAGCAAAACATAGTTGCTGTACAAACCGAGGCACCTCCTAGAATTTCTGTTGTAACACAACGTGAGACTGCAGTTGCTATTTTAGATGTGACAACCTTGGATCTTCCTCCATGGTTGAATTCAATTGCTCCAAAAAGAAAGAAACAAGCAGTATCTCCTGATATTTTTGATTTCCAAAAATTGAAGAAATCGAAACCAATGGTTGCAAAGAAAGCAAAAATAGTCTCACAAGTATTTGTTGACAGCAATAGAATGAAATATGCTGAGATTGCAGAGCCTCTTGTTGATAAACCACATGAAGAGATGCAAGTGTCTGATTACAGGTTCACAAGGGTAGAATTGGGCAAGCAGACTCATGCCAATATGATGCAAGATGCTCAGAGTTCAGTGACGATTTTGGCACAAAACTATAATGAACTTCTAGCTAAAAAGGAAAAGCTCAAAGAAGACAATGCTCAGATGGTTTCAGTTATTCAAAGGATTACAGGATCATCAGAAGCAGTTGATTCTCTATCTACAGCTTCTCCTAATGAATCAGTTAGGCAATTAGAAAGAATTGCACAAAAGGCCAAGGCAGTTGATTCATGGATAACTCAGCTGATTGATCAAAGTATTCCAATGATTGAGAAGACCTTGCAAGTTCTCAAAAATGTCAAAATAGCCAAAATAAAGCTAAATCAGACTTTGGAAGCCTTCAAGCAAAGTTTGGAATCACTTGAAAAGGATTTAAAAATCTGGCATGAGATAGATCAAGTCAAGTTACAAATTCTATGCAGCAACTCGATCTTGCCAAACAGAGAAAAGTACATAGAATTTGAAGAACTTATGACAAACAAGTCATTAGTCATTCAAGATCTTATCAAAGATATTCAAGCCACTTTAGAAATGAACGATGAAGTTCAGCAAGATATTCTTTCAAGTTTTGAGAAAATCTCTTGTACAGTTTTAAATCAAGAAGATGAATTACTTGCAGCTGATTTAGTTACTACAGAAATGGCAGCCAATCTTCATCAACAAATGGAATCAGAGCAGTTTTCTATGGATTCAATTCATAAACTTGTTAATCATCAGACAATCCTTGAGAAAATGCAAACTACTTATGAAGAGCATAGACTGGCAGCAATCGGATACTTTGATGTAATCTTGAAGACAGTTGCAGTAGCCAAGAACACATTGGGTCCAGATCCGAATGAATTGCAGACCATCATCAGCAAATTCTTATCTTTCAAAGATAGGAATGAAGCAAATTAAAATTTTAGGTTGTTTTATTTATTTTACTTTCGACAAAATATATGTAAAAACAAATTTTGCAATTGCAAGTGTTCTTTCCTTGCAATTTTGAAAAAAGTAATTACATGTAAAATCTTACAAAACAAATCACAATTTGGATTGTAATTTTGAATAAGTCAATTGCAATTAGTTATCGGTTGAGAGATTTTCTCAAGTTTGTTGAGATCCTCCCACCTTTTTCTCCGGACCTTCCTCCTATAAATACTTGAGGGGTCTATTGTAATAGATATCTTTTTAGCAAGCAAGAAAACTCTGCAGAATTTTATACTCATAAAGTCTTTGAGCTTTATAGTTGAATATTGTGAATTTTCAAGTAATATCAAGAAGTTGGAATTTCAGACTTTGAGCTGAATTTTCATTTTGCATCCTATATGTTCTTATGTCATTTTGGATCATCATTTTGTGACTACTTGAGAATTGTTGAATATTGCTGAAAAGAGATTCGATTCAAATATCTGCAGTCTTTGTGCTGCAAATGTGAAGATTGAATTCATAGTTAATATTAGAAATCGAGAAGAATTATAAGTCTTTGTGCTCATGGTATTTCTCATTTAGAGTAATCAAGAAATACATCATAGTTATAGTCTTTTAGCTATTTTGTGTTGTACTTTTTCATCAAGTAATTATTCTGAAAAAGGGTAGATAGGATGTGATGAGCCCTGCTGGCTCTCTACCTCAAACCCCAATTTTCTTAAGTCTTTAGGTGTCTTTTAAGTTTTTTAGAGAATTCTTAATAGACAGAAGAGAAGGGGCACAGCATATTTAAGCTTGTAAATTGAAATATATAGCAATTTCTCACAGAATGGAAATGCAGAAGTTGTTATTATACTGAAACAATAAGATCATGAATAACAGACATACCAGAAAGTCTCCAGTTATTTTATTTAAAACAGTAGCCAGCTTGCCAGCCGGAAATGGTGAAATCAAGCATATGAGCACGCCAAATCTCCAGATGTGGTTTCTCCTGTCTCGAAACTGGATACAATCCTCTGAAATAACTAGGCGCCAATGATAGAAGTCAAAACCCACACAAAAGGGAGGCGTTTCAGCCAAACCCTTAACACGCCTCTCTCTAGGCACAAATCCCAATGTAGGCCGTACGGCTATGAAAAGAATGCAAGTAAACTCTGCTGGAAACCTCTGTCTGTGAAGAAGGATGCGCCACCAGTAGAAACCCTCATTTATTTGCAAACAACAAACAATCTCAATATAAATAATCTCTGTATGAATCTGTAGAACCTCTGGCTGAAGCTCTCAACATGCACTGATTCGACTGATCTTTCACAATCTCAAGAGTGCTCACACTGAAGAGGTATCGTTCTTCAATGGCAGTTTGTTCAAACCCTGATCACAGGAGAATGCATAGGAAAAATGCTCAAGGCAAAGTGAAATGGTCAAAAGATGAGTTTCATTTGCCAGAGAAATGCTTTATACCTAATTGGCACGCATTTCAAGAAAGTACGCCCTTTTTGCATCATTTAAATATTTTAATATTTAATTAAGTCTTTCTCCATATTTAAGACTTAATACTTGAGCGCCCTTTTAATATTTTAAGTCATTTAAAATATTAAATCCCCTTTTGAATAATTTAAGTGATATAAAATATATTAAAGTCGATGTGACTTTAATAAAAGGCATTAAATTAAATAATTAACTTAATCACTTAAAAATTCATAACTCGCTCAAAACTATGAATATTCCTGTGCCGTCAGAAGCTGTGAACTCCTGAAATGCCAACGCTCGCTGTGATCCAATCACTGGCCTCTGAAAACAAGAACAATCAAACTCTCCAGAATGTATCACTGACCCTCTAACTAATTTGGCTAGCCCACAAGGGTCCAATAAAGGGCTAACACACTATTCCCGAGAACTGTCTAGCGAGGGGACATCACATAGGATCTCATTCCTCAAGACTTTGTGCTTATTGATTGTTTTCCCGTCCCGGAGGAAGTAACAGAAGTCTTTGTACTTTCAGGAAACTTTATTTCCTCTTTCTTAATTTCACTGTATTGCTGCTGTAATAGGTTTTATCAATGTATACTGTTTCTTTTCTGTGAAGAGAAAAGAACGTAATCTTTCCTGAAATAAGAGGAACGATTGCTGTCCTACCCATATCAGTTTTATTTAGTTAAAGGGGGAGCCTTCCCTTAATTAGGAGAGTTAAATCTCATGTGCTGTGGCTGAAACCACAATTTTGTATATCCTCAAGATATACAAAATTTTCAACCAACAGGAAGGAAGGAAAGTATAAGAAATTGAAGAAAGAACACAAGACATTGATAGGATACGTGCAGCACTTGTCTCGCCCTTATGGGCAAGAAATTCCAGCAATAGAGCTTCCAGCCGAGTTATCCAGGGAGTCAGTTAGTGGCTTGTTGGAATTGAGAAAGATGGCACAGGAAGCAGATAAATGGGTTACGGGAGTTTGTGCCGAGACAGAAAAGTTCGTGGAAGACCTTGCTTGTGCTTTCTAGCAAGCTTCCAATATTACAGCACGTATGGAGGCAGTTGATCAGGCCTGGGGTGATGCTTCTGTTTATCAGAGCAAAGTTATTCAGCGTCTAGAGGCATTGAGGCATGTTCCTTTGCGGATACTGATTGATGGAGGAGTCATTCAGGAGAATTATAGATATGACTTTTCTAGATGGTACTCTTCAGTAATCACAGGGCGTGGCTTCTTTGATGCAGCACAGGTGGATTCAGCCAGAGCCAGGAAGGCTATGATGAATATTGTTGATGGAGTTCTGAATACTTTGGAGGCTATCTTTGCTAGACGGATGAATCCTGATGAGGTGACTACTGATAATTTGAGGAGTAGGCTGGCACCTTTCTTCTCGGAGGTGAAGACCTTTGTGCAGGACGACTTTGAGAACACTTCTACTTTCTCCAGCTTGATTCAGAGTACGCAGGATGCCTTAGTTGCTTGGAGAAAATCCTGCACACGACACGAGCAGTCAGTCACGGTGCTAGAGTTTCAGCTTGATTTCATTCCACCTATTTCAGTTCAGGAGATCCAGGCCGTACTTACCAGATTCATTGAGTTTGCAGCCAGAGAAAAGGAGGATGGGAATGCACTTCTGGATGATGATCTTCTAGAAGACTGATTGTGGTCATTAATTGCCTTTACTATTTTGGGAGTGAGTGGGAATCTTTGATACATTTAATGTACCACTCCCTATTCTGACAGTTTTTAGGGTTAGGGCTGAGGTGGCTTAATCTTAGCCATTCTTTTGATTGTAATCTGAGCCGTCCATTGGACTGGGCCATCTATAAAAGGGGGAGTCCCCCTCATTTGTAATTCATTAGAATAGAGATCAGATTAGAGGAGACATTAGAGAGTAGACATTTTGTTAGGGAGATAGTTTGATAGCTTAGCATAGTGGAGAATAAGGAAAGTTTTCCTTTGAAAACTTTTGTAAGAGATTGTTGTGTAAAACTTTCATAATAGAAGATCTTTTCATTGATGGTGAAATTTGTCTTTGTTATGGATAGCTAGCAAGGTTTCTTCATCCCTTCGACTCCAAGTAGCGTAAAGTAGTTTAAGATTAGCATTTTCATTTCATGCAAGTAGATGGTAGCTGTGGATTTGTGGCATTGATCAAGGCAACTTCATTTTATTCCATACCACTAGCGGCTTGCTGACGGCAAGTTTGCCTTGCGTGGTCTACTGGAGCATTTCATAAACTTAACTTCAGTTGTAGCTCATGCCTTGGTATGCGCCGTTGTGACGGTATCTTGATGCTGGGTTGTAACTTGAAAATTTCTTGCTATCCCCTTGAAGATTGCACCAACTTTGTGTAAGCTGTCCAGCGTGAGGCGAAACAGAGTTTGGTTGAAGCTTGTTGAGATTGATCCCACGTCCTGCCTTTAGAATAGAACGTAAACTTCTTAGGTCCTTACACTTATTTACATTCTGCACATTCCCGGTTAGTTTTAGGAAAATTCATACCTCAACGCCAAATCATACGCGCAAAATCCCCTTCAAATCATCAATCTGTTGTCAACTGCAAAACCTTTTGAACAATTATGTAAGTCCCCTCGTAAAAACAACAATCCACAACTAACCAACTGAGGGTATTCCAAAGCATTTCGGAACCTTGGAGTTGAACATGTGATCTATCTCGCAATCTTAGCACACAGAATACTTTGATCAAGAGAGAATGGAGTAGCCTTTGGACAACTTTGTTATGCTGATTGGTGCGGTCATAAAAATCACATCAACAGGTATGGTGGAGAATACAGCCCTAACTGGGAAGGAGTGTCAGTATCAGTGATCCTCTTTAATGAGTTCTTCTCTGTGAGAGAAGTTCGAGGTGAAATCCCTTGCTAATGCATTCTTCTCTATGAGAGAAGTTTGAGGTGAAAGCCCTTGTTCCACCCTCTGGGAGAGCCATGGTGGATGTCATGTGTGTGACTCCATGACAACATCATGTGAGAAAGTCCGTGATGATTTTCTTGTACTTGTGTTTCACCCTTTGGGAGAGCCATGGTGAACGTCATGTTGAGGTGACAACATCACGCAAGTGATTAACACTTGTACATACCATACATGGTTGTAGCCATTATGGTTGATATCACGATGAGGTGATATCTGATATCACGTTGAGGTGATATCTTTCTTTTCCATACATGGTTGTAGCCATTATGGTTGATATCGCGATAAGGTGATATCTAATATCACGTTGAGGTGATATCTTTCTTTTCCACATATGGTTGTAGCCATTGTGGTAGACATCACGATGAGGTGATATGTCTTGTGTAGCTGGAAGAATCCTCCCTAGCTGAGAGGGAGTGTTGATGTTTGCAGTTGTTGTACCCAAACCAATTTTTTTTGCTTCATCAAGGCATTTTGTATTTAAAAGTCTAAATCCTGTTAAAATGTTGTAAAACACAGTTTTGGGCAATATCAAGCATGGAGTTTTTGTCAATAGTTTGTCAGTCAAAGTCAGTTTTATTGAACAGAGCCTGAAGCAGAGACTCAGAATAGAGTTTTCACGATGGAGGAGCATCTCACGACGGCATTTCACATTGCACACGGTCATTTCAGTGATCGAAACGGAGTTTTCAATGATCAATTTATGAAGATTTTTCAAAGGAAAAGTCAGAAAGTGCAAGTATAGCCCAGGGGCGCCCAGCTTGATGAAGGTCAAGATCTTGTTTAAAATGTTCAAGCATCCAGTCAATCTCTTCAGAATCAGTCTGGCTATCTGTCGAGCTATTCAGCAAAGTTTTTCGAGACCTACAGCTCCGACAAATAACGACAGAAGCAGAAATTATCAAATTTCCAAATATGGAAAATTTGTTTTTTTCAGGCAAAAGCGCGCCTCTAGCCTGAGGGCGCCCATCTTAAAGAGGGGGTAAATTTTGGCATTTTCAAAGACGGATACAGTCAATCTGTTCTCGACTAGTCTGCTCATCTGACGAAATATCAAACATAGTCATCTGAGTTTCAGAACTCCGGTGGCAGTCATCCAAAGATCAGCTTAAAATGGAGTTTTCACGTTTCTCAGCTTCTCCGTTGACTCCCAGTGCAAGTACATGCCAGGGGCGCTGGTTTAAAGGACCCTCCAGATGGCGAAATTTGCAGATGAAGTCTTCCTAACATCAGTAATACTCTAGCCTAGCTCCGTGATGCACTATCCTGCCTGTCAATCCGACGTTCCAGGTGATCGTGGCGGTGATTCTACCAAGCACGTAATTTCACGGGCGGACCAACAAACAATTTTCAGTGTATTTCCACAGTCTAGAGGCGCCTAGTCTTTAGGCCTGTCAGATGAGCCCGTTCGCGTTCGAAGTCTTCACGGCTATTGAGCGTAATCATTTTATCTATCCAACGAAGACGGCCAACCTTCGACGGCAAATACCACGCAAGGAAAATCTTTAGTGTAATATCGCAGCGAAGATATCCGAAAATGGCCAAGCGTCCGAGCGTAATTTTAAATAAAATACGCGACTGAGTTTTTGAGGTCTTAGAAGCAGTTTTCTTGCTTCATCACCTCCAGAGACTTCTTTTGTGGGCCCTTCTGGCTGTCCGTTAAAACAGATAGTGCCTGAATCGGGTCATCCCAGCTCCAGATATCAGAGGTCAAAGTGGGGTACTTGGATGAGAGTTCGACTTTCGTCAAAATGACACTAGTGCAACTAAGAGCCAGGGGCGCTTTTACTTTTGAGGCCCTTAACACAGCTTTCTGGTGTCGTGCATACAGTCGTTGGATGCAGAGTATCTCCAAATACGAGGAGCTTCAAGGTTTGTCGCCAGGTTCACTCATTCGGCCACAACAGTTCGCTTGAAGCTGCCGGGGACAGCTTTTAGGAAAATGGTTAAGTCCGACCGAAGCAATTTAATCGTAATTTAATCTTCTGGAAGGGTTAAACGATGGATTTTGCAAGAGTGTCTCCTAGCGTGACATTTCTTCCTTTGTTCAAGAGGGTTTTCCGATGAATTCTCCAGATTAGTCTCAGCATCAACCGGTCATCCGGAAATCAGTGTCGAAGTTGGCCAGTCGTAACAGTGCTGTCAGCTATTAAATAGGGAGTTAGTAAAAAGTGAAGTATCTTGAGCAAATGGACGCCTATATGCTCAAAAGATGACTTTTCGGAATCGTTGAAGTCTCACGATGAATCTTAGAGCTTCACCCGGGTTGTCAACTGAAGTTCCAAATATGCTTATTTATAAATAGCAATTTTCTATTTTTGGCACCCTTGCATGATAATAAATATTTTATTATTTATTTCAAATTTGAACTTCCAGTCAGTGGCAGTGCGACTGAAAGGCAACCAATCAGAGGATTTCTATTCTTGTTAGGGTTTTGAGTTCTTGCAGTTATCAAATTGGTGCGAATTTCTTCTTATTTAACATGGCGCCATCTTCATTATTATTCACAGAGCTTTCAATTGAAAATTCGATTTCATTAAGAGCAAATCCAATCTTGAGTGAAATTCGTGTTTTTCAAAGCAAGTTCATTTCCTCAAAGACAAATCGAAGTTTATTAATATTCAAAGGCAAATTCGTAATTCTCAAAGGCGAATTTTGTCAAAGGGAATTCATATTTTTAAAGATAAATTCGTGGTTTCTCATAATTTCAAAGGCGCACTTCCTAAAGAAATTCGCAAATTCCTCAAATCCAAGGCGTATTCAAGTTTCAATAGAAATTCGCAAAATCTTCAAATATTCAAAGGCGTATTTCAATTCTCAAAGGCGTATTTAAGATTCAAAGGCGTATTTCATATTCAAAGGCGAATCCTCAAATTCAATATAAATTCGTATTTTCTTCAAAGGAAATTCGAATTTCTTCATAAACCAAAGGCGCAAGTTTCAAGAAGAAAATTCGTGGTTTTCAAAACAAGGCGAATTCTTCCAGTTCAAAGGCAAAATCTTCATCAATTTCCAGAGGCGATTTTACCTAACATATCTTTTTGCAGATCAAAGTTCACAATTATCAGCAATTTCAAGAAATCTAAGGCGATTTTCACAGAGAAGAGGCATAAAAAAAACGTCTTTTTCATCCTTTGATCTCAGATTTCTCACAAAATACAAATTGCATGTTCCTGAAATTGGTGAATTCTACAAGTCTCAGTATCTGGATCATTCTCATATAATTTCCTCGAGTTAGAAATGTGCGTTTGATTTTTCACGAATTTTTAACTTTAGAACGTTCGTTCTTGAGTTACTAATTTTCTCAAGTGAAAAATCTTTGTACGATCGAGTAGAAGTTAAATTTTCGCAAATCTGACATTCTGGTTTGTCTTAGAATCCTTTTCTGGACAAAACCCATATCTCAGATTTTTCGCTGAAAATAATTCTTCAAAAGGCTATTTTTAACTCTCGCAGGCTATTTTTAGCTTTCCAGAAATCTTGTCGATAGTCAAGTTCACAACAGCTTAATTTTTCATAATGCAGTTCACCAAATTAATATAGGACCAAAACCGGCCCTACTCATGATTCCGCAGTTGGTTGAGACACATCTTCACAAAGTATTGCCGTATAAAGAAGTAGACCTATCAAGATCGGGTTCAACTATCTCGTATTGAGCAACCGGGTTTACTAGAGTGTCGCCTATTACCTATCTCCTCGCTCACTCGTATTGAATTGATGGCTTGCATTAAGCATTACAATTTACTACTGAGATAGTGTCACGGATCTGACGGGTCATTTGCGCCTCAAACCTTTTGACATTGAAAGGAGCTTTGGCATTCCTCAACACCCGGTAATTGCTCTAGTTGTTTCTATGGAGCAGTGTGCGCAGGCATTTGATGCCGATATGGACAAGTGTCAGAAGAAGATGGCAGAAAGATGGTTAAAACAAGCAAAGAACAGATTGCCAAACAATGTGGGTCGCGGTGAATACAAGGATGAGTATGCGATTCTAATCACACTCCTGAATCGTGTCTCAGGTCAAGAACATGCAAATATTTTCCAGCCTTGGATGTATTACATTATTGGTCGCATCATTTCTGGGCAGGAGCATTATGACTGGGCATCCTTCATCAGTGACATTCTCCACAGGCAGATCACCGGTTTCTTAGTTGCCCATGAGTTTCACATGTGTTCATATCTCGTATACTTGATCGCTTATCAAGGTCAGTTCCGAGGATTAAACACCGTGGGCATCCTCAGTGTTCAGAAAGTTTATCAATATTATGATCAGCTTGAGTTCACCAGAGCTGAACGTCATTTCAAGCGTATTCACGAGGCTTTTTTGACTTATACAGTGAGGAACTTGGACCGGGAATTGCATGTTCGTATCTCGGCAGTTGCTAGGGCAGCGATGGATGAATGGGCAGATTGGTTTATTCAGTTCCCAACATACACCTACATCCGAGTGTACGGCTTTACAGGAAATCCAGCTATGCTTCCACGTTATCCTTCAGATAAGACAATCTTTCAGGAATTCCTAAGACAGATGCATGATGTTCATCGTCTTCTACGCCGCAGGCACAGACCATCTCTCAACTTTCCTTTTCAATTTGGAATGTATTGGTGTAAGTCGGCAATTGATAGTAAGATCGCAGGGCAAGAACTTGAGAAATATCATCTTAAGTATCTTGTTGAAGCACGTGCCTATGACCTTTCAGGTCATTATACAGCTCGCCTTGCTGGAGGTACATATCACGAAATTCTATGGAGGATTAATCGGGCAATTCATGCAGATGACTTCGAGGTTCGGCAGACGCAGCTACGGGCCGCTTCTCTCTCTCGCTGCATTGCCTTTATCGAGGATGTGGGAGGTTTATCGATGACGGTGGCAAGTTCTTCCTCGGGCTTTTCGTAGAGATGTCGACATAATAAATCATGCTGCCAGATTGGTACGCCAAGGAATATGCAACGGCCAAGGAGAGGTCAAGCAGTTATTCGTAATGCAAGTATACTTTACCCTCGATGTTAAAGAAGACCAGGAGGGTAAGTGTTCCTAGAGCAGAGCCGTCAGTAGTGGTGAATCCTTCACTACCTTCCTCGTCGAAACCAAAACAGAAGAAGAGGAGTAATCCTCCTAAGAAAGCATGCTTCAAACACCAAAGGGCAAGGCCACATCGTTATTATCACACGAGCCCCGACATCCTATCACGTAACTCTCAGAGGTCACCAGAGTCTCGGCCAGCATTCGGTGGTTCAAATCTTACACCCGCCAGAGCCGTCACCAGTCCCAATTCACATTGAATTGGACTTAGACTCTCCACCTCGCAGTGGGTCTTCTACACACTCACTCTCATCAGTACCTCCTGTCGCTAGTGCAGACCCTTCTAGTAGCATTAGTCGAGATCAATCTTGGATCGAAGCTCAGCTAGGAAGGAAGAGGAGGCACCCATCCTATGTTCTTAATCATTCTGATTTTGATGACATTTACCAGGATGCGCCGGACAAGAGAGTTAAGAACATGGTTCACGTAGAGAGAAACACTGACATGGAGATTGTCGTTGAGACTGCCGTACCTCCACAGGGGAAGAACTTGGCTGAATTAGGACCAGGATTTCGGTTATCACAAATAACCTTGGTCGCAAAGACACGCTTACTCGTGTTGATCTCCTACAAGTTGCTATAGACAGTGCCAGGGATAGAATACTATAGGACGGAGAGGATAAGGCAGCCCTCAAGGCTGAAATCAGACAGCTTCGTCAGTATATTTCTAGCCTTGTGCATAGACCCGATGCCATTAGTACACTCACACCGATGCTTGAGCCTCCAGCAGAGCAAAGTCAACTCAATCACTTGGTTGCATATGGCAAGCGTTTGGAGGAATGGGAGGAGGAGTTCGTTGCTAGAGGCCGTACTATGCTTACAGAGTTATATCAGTTGCGGTACAATGCACGAGCGCTCCGTCTTCGTCTTCAGGATGAGGAAAGAGATATGGCAATTAACAAACCCCGAGACGAGATTATGATTGCTCACCTGAGTGTGGCTTATGATACAGTCACGGATGCAGAGGACAGAGAGGCTATCTACTCTTGGAAGACACAATTGGTTTTCAGGGTAAAGATAGAGGACAGTTTAGCATCAGAGTTGGTTGAGAGTAGAGAGCACGTCACTAGTGCACTCCGGTTTGTGAGGACTTTAGTGTCCCGCTTACCGTGTTGTTATCAGATCGAGGGTGGTGCCTACGTGGAGCTTACCAATGTTCAGTCAGAGCTCCAGGCACTCATTCATACCATTTTTAGTGGGGAGACCATTGGCTGTAAGATTACTCAGCTTACAGTCATGTCAGCATTGTTCGATGAGGCAACAAGGAGTAGGGGCGAACTTCAGTCTCAGAACACAGCCGGTGAGGATATGCTGCATCGACATAGCATTCTTCGACAGAGTCTCATAGCTCCAGATAGTGATACAGTTAACAATCTCGTTGAGGGATTGATTGCTCGAGATCACTACCAGTAAACTTCAGTTCCCACCTCTCAGGATAGACATTACACACACGAGTTGAACTTGGTGTTACCCTTTCAAGTTAACTCGATGATGTCATCACATGCATACCTATTCTGAGATCAGCCTTATTTACTTGGAGTTTCTTTTAGGGTTTTTTCCGTTAACTGATGGTAGTCTTCCAGTTAACTTGCTTTCAATAAGGACGTGCATGCTCGCACAATTGTCCATTTTTAGATTAGATGTTTCAGTTAACTGATGGTAGTTTTCCAGTTAACTGTATAGTTTACTTCATTAGGGTTTGGCAGCAAATCTTGCATGCATTGCAAGAACTGTAGATGACTCAAGGTGATTTTAGGGTTCCCTACACCTTGATGTATATAAATAAGAGCTTTTGCTCATTTGTAAATAACTTTTGCTTGAGAGAGAAATATATGCTGCGCCTACCTTGCCCTCAATATTACTCTTTTGGTATTTGTTCATGTGTCTTCACTATTGCAATTAATTGTTATGCCACATAGGGTTTCAAGAGATTGTAGTGGTGAATTCTTTCCTTAGTTTAGATAAATCTGTTTGAACATCTTTATCATTGAGATCAATTGTTATGCCACATAGGGTTTCAAGAGATTGAGGTGATAAATCTGTTTTGTGTCTATTTACCATTGTGATCAATCGTTATGCCACATAGGGTTTCGAGAAATTACAGTGATAAATCTGTTTTGTGAATCTTTATCAATATAATCAAAGGTTATGCCACATAGGGTTTCGTGAGATTGTGATGATAAAGGCTGTTTTGTGAAGACTTTGCTATTTCAATCAAGTGTTATGCCACACAGGGTTCCATAAGATCGTCTTGGTAAATTCTTAAATCTGTTTTGTGCCCAATAAGCTTGTTTAGATTGAGATGATAGTTGCACCACCTTGCCTTCAAGTAGAGAATCTAAACTCGTTTATCGTCAGATAGTCAAACCTTGCTCCGTTTCCTCTGCTCTGTTTTCTTGAGGAGATTGGATAGATTAAATTTAAGTTGTAGTTAGTAGATCTGCAAAACCAGAGAAAACTCAGCTGCAACGTATAGGTTCTTTCAAGAAAGCCTTGTGCCTCTACAGCTGAAACAAAAAGACAAGACATAGTTTAGCTTATTTTCCTTTGCAAGTATTTTTGTCAAAGCACAACGAGGGAGCTTCCCCTCCTAATTTGAAGAGCACTCATTGCGTAGTGTACACAGGCTGTTCATAACGACTTTTACTCCAGAGGTGTTAGTTGTTACGCCAACAGCAGTGTCAGTTGTATCCTTCCAGCCAGATCGAATAAGGTGTACAATTAAATGTAGCCTATCGACTATTTAATTGTTGAGTTCGATCTTCATGAATGGCCACGTCATTTGATGATTAATATTTATTTAATATAATTGGCACGATTTCCTTAAGAGGCACTTCACATGGCAACATTGTAATTGTTATCTTGGCCGACCTTCCTTGTAACTTGCATTTTATTAATTGTAATTATATTTCATGATGGCCGACCTTGCATGAAGAGGTGCGACCTCTCTCTCCCAAATTGTATAAATACAAGTTCACTCCATTCATTCTATGATCAAGCAAGTTTGAAGTCTCTTCTCTTCTGTCAAGTGCGAATTACCAAGAGCAGATTGCGAATTCATCAAGTGCAGATTGCGAACTCTTCAAGAGCAGATTTGAGTTGCTAGGAAGTGCAGATTATTTATCTATCATTGCATCTCTTGAAGGTGCTGATTATTGGCCTTGAGATTGGCCTCATTGTAAAGAGACTTGTTGCCATTATTTATTTTTTATATAATAGAGAGATCTTTGTTGCTGGGTTTTTTCTCCCTCAAGAGGAGGGTTTTCCCAGGGTATCTGCTGTGTTTTGTGTCTGATTTTTAAATTAATTTCTGTGCATTAAATCTGATCATAAAACTAACAAAATCTTCTAGTCTTTAAAATATGACACTTTTTTTGGAGATTGAGAAAATTGTTGAAACCTTATCCATTGATGTGAAATTGATATTTGCCTTTGAAAAACCAACTTTATAAAAATTTGTATTTTTGAGATCCTCAAACCATTCCTCGAAAAAACATACTTAATAAAAATAGAAGTTTTAAAAGTAGAATCGTTTTGAAAATTGGACAAATTTTTTACTAAAAACCCTAACCATGAGATTATACCCAACACTCAAATTTGGATTTTCTTGCACTTGGAGGAGTTTTATCATGGAAAAGCTATTCAAAAGATGTGGTTGTAGGAAATTTTGGGGGGCAATGCAAGTTGGAAAGTGTGACCCATATTTTTCCATTTAACCCTCGATGGAGATCATTTAACTTAATGCCACTTTTTTGACCATAAGTGGAACTTCAAAGAATGGACTCACTTTATGTTTATTTCCCCTTAAATTTTTGATTTGATTTTATGAGCCATTTGTCACCTTTTTTAACATAGTTGGAACTGTTGGGTGGCTAAGCCACTCCAAAAGTGTGCCTCACTTTATGCTTTTCTAGTGACTTAGGGTTTTCGTGGATCACTAACACTCTTTCCATCTTTTTCATGTTTTTCTATTGGCTTTGCCACTTGAAAAGTGCGATTTTTGCTTGGTGTCTTTATTTTACACTTTGGTGCACTTTTGTCTTGTCATTGCTAGCTCTTGTCGCATTTTCTTTGTGGCCTCGCTACTTAAAATGGTCAATTTACTTGTTTCCTTTGACTTTACATGCCAATTGTGTTTTCTTAAGTCATTTTCTCTTCATTGTCAAGTTTTTCTAATGGCATAACCACTTGAAATGTGCGATTTCCTTTTTGTTGTGGTTTCATAGTGACCTCACCACCCTTTTGTCATGGTTTTGCATTGGCAATGCCACTTCTAAATGGTGCCACAACTTTACTAATTTCATTTTCTTTCTCCCTTTGAGTGCAACTCCATAATACCATTTCCATAGGTGAAATTTCCTCTTGGCATTGCCACCTTAAAAGTGCGCTTTAATCTTTGGTGTTGTTTACTTAAGTTTTTGCCACCTTTCTGTTGGGATTTTCTGATCCCCCTGCCACTATGCCATTCTTTTTTGATGGCAAAGTCATCTAAAAAGTGACATATAAACTTAGTTTGATCTTTCTTGAGTTTGGAAAGATTTTATATTGTTGATGCCACATATTTGCATTGAGTAGTATTTTTGAGATATGGTTTCCTACTCGCATGAAATTTGCCCCCAATATTTAAACCCTACCCAAAGAAGAGCATTGTGCCTGAAATAGGTCTACCATATAATAAATTCTAGCATACTCTTCAGATTTAATCATTAAGGCATTTATTCTTGGTGTCTCAACTGTGCAGAAGATGGAGGCCTCAAAGGTTTTCACAAAAAGCTAGGAAATGAGCACCCTTTAGTGATGTTATAGCACATGGCATCCTTCAAGTAGGTTATTGCTAACCTGCAATTTTTAGAGATGCCTATATTCAAGAATGTTGTAGCCATATCTGCTAGACACTTGTTAAGAAAGAATGACACTTAACTTTGCCCCTCTAGCCCATCATCAATGTCCAAACCTTTTTCTAATGAGGATCATATTTTGTAGGAATAATCAATCCAAACTCCTCTCAAGGGCATAAATTCCTTTTGATAGCCACAAATTATTGTACTCATTGATTGAAGCACAAGCCATAAAAAATTGCATGATTGAAGTGGTAATTCCATTCCTTGAAGAATGTTGGTACACAAATTTGCTAACCGTTAAAAAACCTTGTGCTTAATCATAGCTATAGCCAAAGGTATGATGTCCCCCTGGGGTTTCAGTTTGAATTTTTTGTGTTTTGATTGTATTCTGAGTTTTTGATTTTTTGTCAGAAATGGTGCCAAAAATTGAAGTAATTGCAAAAATGCTAAAACAGAAAGTAAATGCATAAATAGAGAGGAACCCAGTTGATATTTATTGCTTTCAAACACATTTAGTACATACCCATTTGCTGGAAGTTACAAACTACAGATCTGATTTCTGATATCAGCAATTTGATGGCACAAACCTTAGGCGCCCTCCTTGAATCTACAATTTTGCAAAGTTGCATGGA
>VDFB02378955.1:0-11967 GCA_007258455.2 Sequoia sempervirens | reverse complement strand
TTGCATTTTTTCATTTTTTATTGAAATTGTGAATAGAATAACTGATTTTAGCATATTTTTTTAATTTATTTAACGTTTTAAGCATTTTATTTCATGTTATAGTAGAAATGACTAATTATAGAAATCGATCAAAAAATGCAATGAAACTTGAAGATTTATGAATAGAAATGAAAAAAATGAACCTTGAATTGTGTTTTAGAAAGAAAATTTAGCTTTTGAAACCTAAATTGTTTGATCAAACCAAAAAAAAATGAATTTGAGAACCCTAATTAAAACAAAACAAACAAAAAATAATAATTTGAAGACCCTAATTGAAACGAAACAAAAAAATTGCATTTCAAAACCCTAGAAATTGAAATGAAATAAAAAAATTGCATTTAGAAACCCTAATCAATCTTAAATTGAAACCCTAAATTCAAATCAAATGAAAAAAATTGAATTTAAAACCCTGAAGTTTGAAATGAAACAAAAAAATTGCATTAAAAACCCTAATTTCTTAGAAATTGAAACCCTAAATTGATTTGGAACAAATTTTTTTGCTAAAACCCTAAATTGAAATCAAACAAATCATTTTGATTTTGAAAACTAGGTAATTTCGAGCTCAAGAAAATTAATTTGCATTGTGTGGAGAAAATGATATGTTAAACTTTAGTTTCAATGTTAAATTATAATTAGATTAGAAAACAATATGTTAAAGAATAGTTACAATTCATAAATTTTATCAATGTTTGTTTGCAAATTTAGTTAAAAATTTCATAAATCCAAGCACGTACAATCGATTTCCAATTGGCACTAACTAGCAAGTCCAAATTATTCCAAGAGCCACCCAAACTTGACCCTCAGTTTCCTAAACCCTAAACCCTGAACTGTAAAATCTAAACCCTCAACACTAAAGCATTTGAATTTTGTCTTAGGACCTTAAAATGAAATTTGGTTGCCTTAAAAAACCCTCTGTTATCACCATTCAGTAGAGCTTTTTGTAATGTTTTCACTTATTTAAACACATAATATAAAATGTTTTGGTTTCTACAAGTTTATGAAGAGTGGATGATCACTGTCTATGACACTTAGACATGTGCAATAGGGATCTAAATCATTGGAAGAAAACGAAATTCTATAATATCCACAAGATAGGAGAGCATGAGTGAGATTTATATGGGTGACTTCTTTCATTGGAGATACCTAAAATTATGTAGGTTCAACATCAAGAATGGGTCTATTTGGTATATTTATGAAAACTATTATGAATATCTAGAATACCATAAAAGTATAATTATAGCAATTTCAATTGGAAACACTTGGGTATATATCATATGAAATTTAAATAGTAAGGTGTCTATTATATAGGAGAGTTGATAATACATGGAAAGAGGTTTGTATGGGAATATATGTATTCAGAAACACATAGCATGACCTCTATAGGATTTTTAAGATGTTCTCCTAGATAATAATCCACCCATCCTCAAGCATTATAATGGGTTCTTTAGCAGTTAAGGGAGATGATAACGATAAAATTACCTATATTTTGATACTATATAGATTTATGTGGAAGGATAGAAATGCATCAATAAGGAGACCAAGATGGAACCATTTAACACCTAAGGTATCTATTACATGGGAAACGGAGGAGGTACATGATGATAGGTTGGAGGAACTAGGCTATTATTACAATAGAGAGAGGAGGAGGATTCATATTATGCTCCTATAAATAAGAGGTCAATTTAGAAGATTAAAAGAACTCTAATAAGAAAGGAAATAATTCTATAGAGGGAGTGGGTGCGATTGTTGAAAATATACAAGGAGAGACCTGTGAAGGTCTCAACACCTACATAGAGTCCTACATGAAATACACCAATCTAGGTACTTCCTAGAAGGATCAAGATCCATGTGAGTAGCCTCTTTTTATTTTTGTATCTTCTACATATGAATATTTATTCCTTTATTATGTGATTAAAATTATGTATGATATATAATTTATTAATAAGTGATTACAAGTATAATTATTAAAATATTTTGTATTTATTTTGATATCCCCTAATGTAGGAGGAAATTTTTACTTGTTTTGATACATGTATATTATTTTGTGATATGTATAGATTGATTCATTTTTAACATGAGGTCACACTATGACTAAATTTGGACCTCAATAGACATCTAGATCCCCTTAAGCCATCCTATCACCCTAAATCATAAATTGATTTCTTAAGGGGTCTGAATATGACATTTCTTAAGGGGATCAAAGAAGTTCTCAAAATTTGGTGAAGTTGCCCAAGGCAACCAAATTTAACAATAACAAGATCGTGCAAGATTATAATATGAATGAGATTTCATGATCTAGGTTGGTCAGTTGAAACAAGAGCTATCTCAATCAAATATTCCACAAGAAAATGTTCTTAACTAACTTGCAAGTTCATTATATTCCAAGGGGCACCAAAACTTCACCCTAAGTTCTATAAACCCTAAACACTTTAAAGCATTCATTTTGTCCTAGGACCTTAAAATGAAACTTGGTTTCCTTAGGAAACTACACCAAATTTCATTCCCTTAAGCCATGTAATTTTGTCATAGGATCTTACTACATAGATCCCCTTAAGCTATCCTATTACCCTAAACCCTAAACTCTAAACTCTAAACCCTAAACCCTAAAGCCATCATTTTTTCTTAGGCTCTTAATGAAATTTGGTTGCCTTGGGAAACTCCACCAAATTTTATTCACTTAAGCCATGTCATTTTCTCCTAGGACTCACTACACATAGACCCCCTTAAGCCATCATGACACCCTAAATCGTAAATCAATTTCTTAAGGGGTCCTAATATGACATTTCTTAAGGGGATCAAATAAGTTCTTGACCAAATTTTATTCACTTAAAATCCATGTCATTTTTTACTAGGACCTTACTACATAGATCCCCTTAAGCCATCATATTACCCTAAAACCTAAATCCTAAACTCTAAATCATAAACCATATAGCATTCATCAATTGTCCTATATTAATATTTAATTATATTTTCATTCAAGTAACATGTCTTAGACATAAATGAGGCTTACATATAATATCATTTGTATTCAATTAAAGACCATTTATATTGAATGGTTTAAAGGTATTTCTTAAACATGTATCTTACATTTTGAAATTACAAATCTTATGCAGGTTCACTCATATCTTAAAGATCACATGGATCGATTCAATAATATTTTCAATCCACGTCCACGCCATCCATCTCCACCACCTTCACCTCCACCTCCACCCACTGCACCTCATAACCCCCCTCCTCCACCACCTAAATTGATGGTGCTCATTTGCAAGCAGGAATCAATGCCAATGTTAGAACCGTCCAAGATCAAATAAACATTATTCAAAATGAAGAATGTGTCACACCACCTGTGAGGATGTTTGCATCTAGCATGCAAACCCTTGTTGATGTTGTTAGGGCTATGGATGGGATCTTAGATGAGCATCGAAAATGGCTAGAGGAGAGGATAACTTTCGATTTTGAAAAGGAAAACACAAAGAAATGAAGAGATGCAATAGAGATCCGCAATAGTTTCTAAATTAAGAAAATGATCTTAAATAGTTATGAATTTATGAATTTGGTGAACGATGGATATTTTGTGTGATGAATTTATAAATTTGGTTGGATGGATATTTTTAGTGATGTTGAAAGGAAATAGAAAAGAGCAATGGAAAGTACTAATGAATGAGTAATTGTTTGAAGGAAAGAGATTACCAAATAGATTGAAGTAGCCAAATCAAGCACCACCAAAGCAAGAGAGAAACAAGAATTTTTTAAGGGGAAAAGATAAGAAAAAACCCCAATATTATGAATGGAGGCAAAATTCTGAAAGAATAATACAAAGAGAGAGAGAGCTTCGGCCTTAGCTCGCTTGATTGAATCTTGAACAATGAGAGGAGAGGAACCTCAATAAGTAGAGGTGAGAAGAAGGAGTTAGAATGTAACTCCCAACTCAATGAATGCCACCATTCATCTATGTGTGTGCAAAGTGTCACCTCTTAAGGAGGTGGTTACAAATATTCCTTAATAAAGGAATTAAAAAATAAGCCATCCTCACACATGTGTGAGATGACAAAAAAACAAAAGACTTGTAGGTATTCCTTTGGATTATTCCTACAAGTTAATAAATAATTACAATTAAATAATAACCTTTACCAAGTAAAGATTAATCTTCTAACATCCCCCCTTAAGCTTTACTTGGGGAGGTTACATCAAACCCTTCAATGGGTTGTAATCCAAGATTTTTACAATGAAAGAGAAATTTATCTTTACAAAGAGCTTTGGTGAGAATATCTACAACTTGATCTTCACCCTTACAATACAAAAGAGAAATTTTCTTGTCATTAATTTTCTCTCTAATCAAGTGCTGTTGAAGAGCAATGTGCTTGGTCCTTGCATGAAAAATGGGATTCTTTGCCAAAGCAATTTGAAAATCACAATATAAAGGAGTAGGATCCTTTTGAGGTAGACCCAAGTCTTCAAGTAATCTTTTTAACCATAATGCTTCTTTAGATACATTTGTACAACCTTTATATTCAGCTTCTATAGAACAAAGAGAAGTAAATTGTTGTTTCTTACTATTCCATGAGATTGCACCCGATCCAACAAAGAAATAATAACCACAAGTGGATCTCCCATCATTAGGATCACCTCCTAAATCTGAATCAGTATAACCTTTTAAAGAAAAATCACAATTTGCATCATAAAAAGACCAAGGTTAAGAGTACCTTTAACATATCTTAAAATTCTTTTTGCAACTTTAAAATGAGTTTTTTGTGGTTTAGACATAAATCTAGAAACCAATCCAACATTATAAGAAATATCAGGTCTAGTAAGAGTTAGATAATTCAAACTTCCTACTAATTGCCTATATAAAGTAGGATGATCAATAAAAGGGGTTTCCATATCAACCATTAATTTAGTTCCTAATTCACAAGGAGTAGAAACACAAATTGCTTCAATCATTTTAAATCTATCTATGAGATCTTGTGCGTATTTATGTCCATAAAGGAAAAAATACCTTTAGGTGTTTGCCAAATTTGCATACCCAAAAAAAAAGTAATAGGCCTAATCAATTATTTGAAATTGTTGATTGAGTTGAGACTTAACATCACTAATCAAATTGTTAGAACTAGACTTGTGATAATTAAATCATCAACATATAAAATAATAATCACAATATCATTGTCACTATGCTTAATATATAAATTTGGACCATTTGCATCAAACAAGATTCTTACATTGAGGTAAGGGAGCTAAATCCCAACAATTATTAGCAATTAAAGTATCATATTCTTCTTGCATATGTAGCTAATATTAGAGTAATACAATGCAGATAATTTAACCTTAAGCCTTGAATAAGAGTGCCAAAAAAAATTGTAGCACAAACCATATCTTATAGCCCAAATTATAAAATGTCAATATAGCAATAATAGTTCTAGGTTTCCTCTCACTACATCATTTGTTTTATTGTAAAGGGAAATTGTATCAAGATTAATAATAAAGGACTTTGAAAATTAGTCCTAAAGATGGTTTTAAAAAACCATAGTGCCTTAGTAAAAAAAATTCAATATCAAAAGTCCTAATAATGGTATAAAAACCATATTGCCTTCAATAAACTATTGAAACATAAAAGTTTCAAGAATTTGATCCCCATAAATTAAGAAAATAGATCTAAGTTCATCATAAATAAGTAATTGCATACCATCAAAGTGGATGGAAATATTTTCCATGGGTCCCCAAAAAAACTCCAATGAGACTTGATAAAATATATATGTAAAGGCTCCATTGAGACTTGATAAAGTGATTAATTTGCAAAACATATATAGATGGAATAAATCCATCAAGAAGGAAAATACTCCAATGAGCTTTTAATTTTCAAAAATATATAGATGAAATAAATCCATCAAAATGACAAATTTACCAATAACTCACAATATCAAATTAATGAGACAATAAAATATCAAATTCCCTTTATCAAAACAACATAATTGTAGTTGAGAAGGAAACACTAGTGTTTTTTTTTTAAAAAGATTGTAATAGATCAAGACTTAGGTAGAGAGAATGATAATTTCTCAAGCCACAAATCAAGTCACCTTAAGTTACAAAAAGAATATTAAAAAAAAATTGTGATGGAATAATGGGAAATTCATACTATGAAGAGAATAATTATTAAGTATAAATAAGTCATTAAGACGATACTCATGCATTCATGACTACATGAATATCCCCTTTTCATATTGCAAATATAATTGAGTAAAACAAGTACACTATTATTGGGTTGATAAAGTCCAATAATAAAGTACATGTGTAGTTATTTTAAAAGGAAAGTTTTTAAGAAATGCCTATTTAAAAGGCAATTTTTTAAAATGTCTAAAAAAATAGTCCATTGAGAAATTTTAAAAAAATCTAAAAATGCCTTATGCAAAATTTATTTATTTATTTATGTTTTTTAAAAAGGTCTAATTACTTAGAAAAAATAAAAGAAAAAGAAAGAGATAAAAGCTCCACCAAAATATTGAATAGATATACATAAGCATAATTATTTTTCAAAAAACAAGATAAGTGCATTTTATACAAGCATGTTAATTTTCATTGCCACAGTAAGTAAGAATGTAACTCAAGCAAAATAAACTTAAAGGTTAACAATATGGTAGGACATGAACTTTCTATTTTTTTTGTTCATCTTTGGATGTAGATGGATCAATTTCAATTGTAGCAACATCCAAAAGATGTTTAAAATGAAAATGAAGGAAATGTGAGTCTTCCAAGAAGGATAGTTAGAGGAATTTAATTTAATCTCTGCAAGTAAAGTTGACATTGTAAATAAATTGAAGTGCACAATAAGACTTTCTATATGAAATAGAATGATTGTAAGTAGATGCTGAAAAAAAAAACTTTTGATTAAAATAATCTCCCTTTAATTAAAAATAAATAAATGCCCTTATATTTGAAAAATAATCAATCTAAAAAATATATATATATAAAAAAAATATTTCATAAATTATTAAAATTTACTAAACGTATATAATATTAATTGAAAACTAATAAATGAAATTACATTAAAGTTGTTAAAGTTATACAGTAATAAATATGAAATGAAAAAAATTAAAGGATTAAACTTTTTTCTAAAACCTTAAAAATAGGCAACTCTTTATTATAAAGAAGATTCTAAAAAAGTAAAAGATTCTTTAGCTTTAAGGAATTTTTTGGAAAAAGAATAAAAGCTTAAATTATTTCCTTAGTTTTAAAACCTTTTCATTCCTTTAAAGAATTCGATACTTAAAGAAGATTTAAAATAAATTTTAAAAAACAAAATGGAATTTGCATGTTTAAAAAGTGGGTGAAAGGAATAAGATTAATCAGGTCTATTAAAAGAAAGATTCTTTTTTTAAAGTTATGTGAAACAATTTTGAGTGGGGTTTGTGGGCAGGAAAAGTAGTTAGGGAAAAGATTTAAGTTAAAAAATTTTTATAAAGAATTAAAATAAAAAAAGAAACTAAGCAGTAAGAAACAGAGGGATTTTACAGTGCAGCATACAACACGCAGAGGGAGATGAGAGGTGGGAGGTGATCGTAGTTCAGAGGCCGAAGTGTTTAAGGGTCGAAATAAAACTTAGATTGATTTATTTGAAAAAAAATAAAATTTGATTTAGATTTTTTTAACTTTTAAAATTTATTATTGATAATGTAAACAGCAAAGCGGGTGTAGCGGCAGTGGGAGGGGTTTGAGATAGCCCAAAAGAAAGCCGAAACCCTTAAAGGGTTTTAAAATATTTATTATTGTTTTCAATGTATTTATTTAAAAAAATTAGGGTGTTTTCATTGAGAAAGGCCAAAGCTCTATTTTTTTAAAGATTATTTTATTTGAATATTAATGTTTTTTACTATTTATTATTGATTTATTTTGATTTTTTGAAGAAAAAAAAATTTGCATTATCAACATAGAGATGATTTTTTGAAACAAAATAATTTATTTTCTTAAACAAAATAGTATGAAATATTTTAGAAAAAAAACTGAGCTAAAGAGGGTTAGAGAACTAAAAAAATGACCCTTTTTTTAAAATCTGTTCTATTATATAGATTTAAAAACAAAATAATTTTTACAGATCTAATATACATATTTGCAAAAAAAATAGATTAGCTTTTTTCCTAAAAAGAATTTCTAAAAAAATTTGATTTTTTACAAGAATTTGAACATGCAAAAAATGAGTTTTTTTAAAACTTGCACTATAACCCTTTATTTGATGGTTTAAAAAGAAAAACTGCATAAACTTAAATATGCATGCAAAATAAAATACTTTAAAACTTTAGATAAAAAACATGCACAAGGGTTAGAAGACAAAAAACAACCAAGATTAGGCACTAGATCTTGTTCTCCTCTTTGAGAGTGTCTCCAATGGTGTGCTGAAAAATCTGGTAAACCTTCAACAATATAGCTCACAAGATATTAGTAATACCGAACTCTGATGGCGTGGCTTAACCAACACACTCTAAGCATTGACCCCTTAGGTGGCTGGTGTGTGGCCCACTAAATCCGTCCCGCCCTTCTCCATCGCTGTTATCTCTTATCCTCCGTTACTCCCGCACAAAGTTCAAATTTTTAAATTTGTTTCTCCTGCCCATAAGTTATCTGTATGCAGTTTTTTGACCCGAACAATTTCCATTTGCGCGCCTAGTCCAAGCTTGTGCCAAAATGGGAGCTTTAGAATAGGGTATGGACATTGATCGAAACGTAATGGAATGGCGATTATTTTCACATATCACAGTTGCAAATGCTCTGGTAAACATGTATACAAAGATGTGGAAGCATAGAGAAGGAACACGAACTGTTTGCTCAGATTCCTCAAAGAAATGTGGTCTCATTGAATGTTAGGATTGCAGGATATGCACAAAATGTCTTTGTTGAAAATGACCTAGAAACTTTCAACAAAATGCGATTTGTAGGTGTATAACCAGAGTTCGCAGCCTCTCCCAGCATCCTCACAGCATGTGTGAAGATGGGAGCTTTGGAATAGGGTATGGAAATTCATCAAACGATGAATGATAGAGGAATTTTGTAGATGATGTAGCTGCATCTACCCCGGAAGACATGTATGCAAAACGTGTAAGCATAGACAAGGCATGTGAATTGTTTGATAGAATGCCTGCAAGAAATTTCTTCTCATGGAATGACCTGGTTGTCAGATATCCAAAATGTGGAAGCATAGACACAACACCTGAACTATTGATAGAATGCTTTAAAGCACATTTCTCTAATGGAATGCTTGATTGCAGAATAGCAAATATGGGTTTGTCGAAAAGGCTTTAGAAACTTCTAACCAAATGCAATTGGCAGGTGTACATCCAAACTCTACAATCATTGCCAGCATCCTCCCAGCCTATGCCAAAGAATTTGTTCTTATGGAATGTCCTGATTGGAGGATATGAAAAATGTTGAAGCTTGGACAAGGCACCTGAACTTTTTGACAGAATGCCTCAAAACACAATTTTCTAATGGAACATCCTAATTGCAGGATTCAACAAAATTTTTCTAATGGAACATCCTGATTGTAGGATTCAACAAAATGGGTATGATGAAAAGGCTTTAGAACCTTGTCCTTCCTGAGGAGAACTAGGTTGCAATTACATGCACAACGGATCTTCTCTAGATTTGAAATACCCCTGACGAAGAATGTCTCTGACATGCAATTTCAATTATTAGTTTTTAGCTTTCTATTAAAGGTCTATCGTTTACACGATATAATAGTTTTGGATGGGTAGTGTATTTATAGGAATGTATTTTTAACAAGTAATGCAAGTTATGGATGTATCAATGAATTGTTTAGCATTTTAAATCATGGTCCCAATTTCATCTGCTATATCTTAGTTCCTAACAATCAAAATATTTTTACATTTGTGTTGAATATTTTTTCTTTAATATTAATATATTCTTTTTTTTCAACTAAAAGAACATAATAGTGCAGGATCAAAACGTTTCCTTAGCTTACGTTGGCATAGTTTCTCAACTAGATGATAGGTTAGGTTGAGTTCTCTTAGATTTTGTCAAGAAAAAATACATGATTGAATGTGCAATTTTGTCAAGGAAAATTTTGACTTATGTGAGTGTAATCTTAAATTTATTGGACATTAATTTAAGTTTGTAAATATGTTTGTATGACAAGTAGTCCTAATTGATTGGTGTATAAGATATGCAATATTTTTATGAATAGTTATTTTGTTAAAGTTTATGTTGAGATGCAAGTGGATAAAAAATATCTAAAACATATAAACTATATAGTAGTCTAATAGTTGTGAAGCTCTTTTGTGAATCCATGGCTAGTATGATTTAGTATTTAATAAGAATGTTATCTATAATATGGAAGACTATATAATACATAACTTTTATAGTCAAAGATCCTATAATAGACATTTGGAACAAGTATTAGACAATATATAAATATTAGATAATGTAATATTATTAGGATATATATAATTAATGAAGGTTGTTGAAAATTGAGTTAAGAATAACCTATGTATTAAATTACAAGCTATCAACACCCACTAAGGAATATAGACATGCATGTATGAAAATTAGTTTAAAATAACTAACAATTATTCAAAGGTGTAGTTTAAGTAGTTAGGGGATATTACAAAACTCACCATTAAAAGGTAAATATTTATTATAAATATTCTTTGTAAATTACTATCCAGATCATTGTAAAAACATGGATAACTTGTTAAATTTAAGATTATCATTATCAAACTATATCATGAAAGATATAAAATAGTTGGCAAGAAAAGAAGTTACAATAGTTTTTTTTTTATGATGATTGCTTAGGTGATAAATAACTTCAAGAACAAAATATTAGAGCCATTAAATGATAATACATGCTATTTGAAATATGAATCCTAAATATCTAGTTTCATATATTTATCTTTTTATGGAACCTATGTGATAAAGGATTTTTTAAGAGAGAATGTAATATGGAAAATGGGTCCTTATTGGTTAGTTTTTTTTATTTAGTCCTACTTTATATGATATTCAAAAAACTCTAGAGAATAAAGTGAGGATAAGAATTTTAGTATTTTGTATGTATCTTGGGATAGAACAAGGTATGGATCTTAAAGAATAATTATGTACTTAAATCATGGTCTTGGAAACTAATCAAGATAATTATATATAGTTGTTATGTTGTACAATACTTTTGTTTATCCTTATATGATTAACCATATGTATATGTTTTAAATTTATTTATTCATTTTTATTTTTACTTAGAACATACTTAAGTTAATTTTTTTATTCTAACGTGTTAAGTCCAATGTTATACCTTACACCACATCTTGTTGTGTTTGTTGAAATCTCAAGCAGGGGATCAAATGGGAGTGTAAGAGGCTTCAACTTTATTGTGCTTATATGAATATTGGTCCCATTATAAATGAAACAACAAAAATCCACAAGGTTTTGATGAAGTTTCCTTGGTGTCGTCATGAACTACTTGAGAGGGTAAGAGAATGGTTGTTTCCACAAATTTATTAGAGGTGAACTAGTTGTAAGCCTTTCATGATGTGTTGGATAAATTGGCTATGATGTATGATAAATTTGATGGGTTTTTTTTCTTTCTAAAAATATATTATGTGATTGATATTATGGACGGGGTGAAGATATTAAGTTGATATGTGCTTTTGAGCATTAATTTGATAATATGTAGTGTTGATGAAGATTTTCATTTTTTTCCTTTCCAACCTTTCCTTGTAAAGTTTTGAATGAAATTATAAACAATTTTCTCACCGTCTCTTGACATGTTTTAATGTCTATGTAGTTGGATGATTTTTCATTTTTTTAAATAAAATGTTTTTGTTTGTGTCGCTTATACAAAATTGTTGTATATTTTTTTATTTTATAACATTTTGTGTTGACATGGTTTGTTTTTGATAAATATTTTATATTTTATAAACTATTTCACACCATTTT
>VDFB02378954.1:44539-57427 GCA_007258455.2 Sequoia sempervirens | reverse complement strand
AATTCTCACTTCTAATGACAAGGAAATAAAACACTTGTAATTGAGGTTTTAAAAATATACTGCACACCAAAGAAGAGAATACTTTCTATCTGGGTATATTTTTTAATTATAAAAAATAAGATAAAAGCTACCATTCCACCAAAAGAATGACATTTTGAGTAAACTTTACTCTATAAGATTGTTAAAAATTATTCTTTTTCTTTGTTCAATAGATTCTCAAATTAGCTAAGTGGGAAAATATGATTTAAATATTATATTTTTGTGATGTCTCATCAATTTCACTTTTTAAGTTTTTTTAGCAAATTAAATTATCCTCTTAAAAATTTGTAAAAAGCTATATCCAACTAAGTTTAAAAAGTTAAAATATTATAACATAAACTATATTAAGAGTTGTGCATTTCATTAGTTTATAACATTTTAAAACTCAAAAGATACACATCACTTTTAGGTGGTTCAAGTCAAAAAAATATATTTATGTTGGTATTTCCTTTATAAAAATATAGAGTTTTGAACTTTCACCCTATAGTCTTCTAACTTTTCATACTAAAAATATTCGTCCATTTCTCTTAGCCAATCTATTAACTCATCTATCTCTAGACTTTCTAAGAAGCTTGACAACTCCAAATTAGAACTCATTTATTTCCCAATATTGGAGATGACTATTATTATCCTCCTCTCTCTTACATCCACTTCTATATTTGCATTTTCACCTTCTTTCCCTATTGCATCAACTCCTTCAATCTTACAATCATCTATTTCTCATACTATAGTTATTCTCCCATTTTCCACAAGGGTTTCTACTAAAGCTTGCATTCCCCTCATGGCTACTAACACCACATCTATCATATGTGCAACATATACTATTGCAAGAACCCCTACCACTCTCCTCTTTGGAAGCATCTTACTACCCTAAATTTCTCTTTTTATACTATAAATCTTCTAGATGTAATAGTCCGTCTTATAGTGATACACACTCATAGTCAATAGTTATCATATTCCTCCAAAGCATTAGATAATGTCAATTATCTATTTTTATGATTTGTAGCCTTCTTTGATACCCTGTTGATAGAACCACACAACTTGTAATGCCAAAAAATAAGTGAAATTCATACTACTTTCTCATAGCTTAAATGACAGTTGCATTGCTATAAGTTGCCATTGTAGCCTTAAGGGAAATAGGGGAGCACTTTGTACAAGTCATTCTATAAGAATTAATGTGCTAAAAACAACACTATAGCCACCAAGACCACTTTCCCAAAGTTCACATTTAGCTTGTACCTATTCTTGCAAGTTAATGGATAACTAACACAAACATATACAAGCATATAATAATCTTCACATATAAGAACATACACACACAACTACAATCATATAACATGTAATAGCTCACAACAAAGATTAAGATTGAGAATCACACACACAATCATATCAAAAGGGTGAAATTTTGAATTCGAATCTTGTTTCATTTATATCAATTAAAGTACATTTTTTTTCACATACTTGTCTCAAAATATAGGCATGAATAGAAGTTTAAGTTCTTCTTTTTCACCTCTACCATTTTTTTGTTGTATAAGCATACATAAAATACCAAAATGTAACCTTCAACTAGGACCCACCTCTAGTCTTTCTTCCCTTTGATTCTCCAATTACTCTTAAATGTTTTCTTTCTTCCACATGAGCTTCTTCTTTCCTAATTTGATAGGTTAAAATCTAGATATTTTGATAGTGACAACTTTTTTTCTCTTTGTCTATTTCAACCTATAATTTTAGATCCCTTATTCACATGCATAGACTTTGGTATGTATTTTTATGCTCTCTCATCTCTCCTAGTGGCTTCCTCTACTTGAAATCCCTCAAAAATTAGGAGTTTTTAGACCACCAAAATATTAAAAATTAATGCTAATGCCACTCAAGTCAAACTCCAACTACCTAAATCTCCTCCCCTTCTCTCTTCAATGTTGTTTTTCATAAATGCAATTAAAACTTGTATGTAAAATGGTCCAAAATCAAGTGGTGGGTAGGAATGTTTGAATTTGCATTGGTTAGGAGAACTCCAAATTTTAAATAAAATCATGGGAAATATGAATGGTGGTTGCATAGTTGCTTTAAGAGCACCATGCGTCTATTAAACTTTTCATGGACTAGTGAAGATTCAAGCCTAGGACCTCTCTTTGTAGTTAGACGCTCTACCACTAAGCTACCAACACTCTTGGTGAATGGTCCATTTTTTGTTCAAAGGTGGCTCATTTCCCAACACTCCTCCTTGAACCTCAATGCAAATGTTCACGGATTCTAGTTTGGCCTAGCTCTACTGATCTAGTTTTTGATACCTTGATAAACATTTCATAGAGCAGCTATGATTTAAACCTAGAATCACCTTTTTTTGTTGGGGTGCTCTACCATTGAACTACCAACCCTCTCGGTGATCAGTCCATGTTTGATTTCTACGTGACCCATTTTCTAACAACCTCTGCATCACCTGATGAATTTATTTTACAAAAATTCTGCTCATATGAATATCAAAATAAAAACAATACAACTTCTTTATATCAAAAATTATTAACGAAAAACCAAATATCATGAAGTTAAAATTTTATATTAAATATTTTTCAGAGTTAAATTAAGATAGAAACCATGATTAAGCTCAACCACTTTGAACTCTATTTTTCTTTGTTGAAATTGTATGAAATCTAATATTATAAATCGAGTAGTTATGATTACGAAGCATATAAGTGTTCAGGAAATTGTCTGGATTCAACATCGTATTGGGTTAATTCGACTGAACAAACATGATAATGGAAACTAAACAAAAAATTTAAATAAGATTTATGAATTAAATGAAGGTGATTCGTAGAACTCTACGTGGGCTTAATTCAGCTGGCCAATATGCTGCAGAAAGATGGTATATAAGTGGCATGCCTATTTTGTAACTTGTCTTTTAAATGTTGGTCTGTTGCATTATAAATTTATGATTTTGTATAATTTTCTTCTCATTTCTCCTCTACTGATGATCCTAAACAGAAACAGATGATTAAAAAGTGAAGTAATTTGACTATTTACCTCCATTTATAGGTGCATTTTTCAGAGCTATTTAATTCAAATAGCAGTGTTTTATTTGATATTCATATGACAGCAGTTATGGATATTTCAATGAAGTAGGTTAGAAATATTTTATAACATTTGTCTGTTGAAAATAATTATATTATCTTTTATGATTCTAGGAAAATTCACCACCAGCGATTCATCACGTGGAAAATTTATTCAGAATTTGTTATGGTGGTGAATTGTTGGCAGTGAATTTGATTTTCCGACCATGAATTGCTGGCTGTGAATTTGTCTGATACCATCTTTTATTTGTCTAATTGATTTTTGATTAATTTTTTGTGGCGGTGAATTGTTGGCTGTGAATTTTTCTTGAGCTGAATTTGTCATGGTGGTGAATTGTTGGCAGTGAATTTTCTGGCCGTGAATTGCTTGCTGTGAATTTGTTTGATGGCATCTTTTATTTGTCTAATTTATTTTTATAAAATTTCATTTATTTTAATGTATTTACAAGAATACATTTGGAAGAAACTGTGTGCTTTTTAAATCAATTTTCAGATTGCATTCAACGCCTAATTTTAATCTAGAAAATTAAAGTTCAAATTATTTTTTTAATTATTTATACATTGTATTATTTATTTTATTACTATATAGTATGAAAATGTCTACTTTTAAAATTAAAACTTAAAGTAATTTGTTTATTTAATTTGAAAGTTGTTGAAAGAGTAACATTTTACATTAAAAATAAAATAAATGATGTCAAAAATATAATTATTTAGTAAAATTTTAAAATGAATACCTCCTTTCTATCTAAAATATTTATGTGTTTATGTTTTCCTTTTATTTTAATGACTTCAATATGAACTTATGTTTGCTTTATTTATTTAGTTAAGATTACTTGTCTACCTTTGTTGCCATATACATTGTTAATCTTTTACTACTTTATTTTGCTGGTAGATACGGAAGCATTCATAAAATGCTTACAGAGTTTTTCATATGAGCACTTGGAGTTATTGGGGACTCATTCTTGAAATATGCCATTAGTCAACATTTTTATGAAATATGAAATGAGGATGAAGGATAATTATCAAAACGTAGAATGGTAAGCAGCTTTTGTAATAACCCATCAAGCTAAGAATCGATCATAATTTACAGGTACAAGAATTGCTATATTTATTGCTTAGTGAATAAATATAAATCTGGTAAATATATTTTAGGGTCAGAAAGTCCCCTAATGCTAAAATGAGCTAATGTTTTGTGTTTCTTTTACTCTTTACTATTATTCATTTGCATGTGTGTCTCTATTTCTTATTGTCTTTGAGGCTTCATTATTATAGTCTAAGTAGATATCAAGAAACCTATAGTTTACAACATCCACAAGAATAATCAATGTTGAAATATAATACATAATAGCATTCAAATTATGTAAAACAGGAATAACCAGTAATAGTATCAGACTGTTGCAAATAGGGATAAGCAATGTTGTACTATTCATAACTATTATGCTCTTTTGTTTGAACTCTCTCAAGGCTTAAAAATTAGTAGAAAGCATAACATGGACCTTAATATGAGGAGAATATACTGATATTGGCCTTCTTGGAGGGAAAGGACATGTTTAATTCTTTACATAATTTTCTTTTGTTTTTCATCTTGGCTTTTTACTTAAGCCAATTGATTCAATAATAGTTGATACTGTTTCTATTGCTTATTTGGAGAATTTCGATTTTGATATTTTCTATGTATAAGTTGAGTTTTTGCCTATTTTAGGTTTAATATGATAATTTTTCTTTATCATTTATTTAACTATTCATTTAAAAATATTGTATTGAGATGTTGATTTTTACTTTTCTTTGTGAAAAGGGATACATCATAGATGAACTATTTGATGTACACAAATGAGTCGCTCCTGGGCTATTTTGTAAAAGTATTGTTCCTTGCTCTTACAACCCAGGAGATCCTAACAGTCTCCAAATGGGGAAGGTTTGTGACAAAAGACATCGATGGATTTACTCGAAAAAAATATAAGATGTTGTGGAGGCTTTAATTGGAGCACATTCAATTGGAGGTGGCACAATTGCAGCCTATGAGTTCATGAAGTGGATGAACATGGAGGTTGACATTGAAGACAAGTCAATAAAGAATGCATTCAATTGCACTCTTGCTTATCCTACTAATTTGAAAACAAGTTTGGACAAATTGCAATCACTTCTAAATTACCAGTTTAAGAACCTATCCCTCTTAGTGGAAGCAATCACACATGCTTCAATTAATGAACATGGAGGATGTTCCTACCAGATAATTTTTATTTCAACTTACATTGCAAAATCCAAATAGTACTTCGATAGTACTTGCAAGATGAAATTCCTCTGGAATATAGGATTAAATTTTAATATTATGTTGATATTTGACAGGAGTTTGAATTCCTAGGCGACTCTATGCTCAATTTTGTTATTACTCAGCATTATTATTCAACATACCAAAATTTGTCCCAGGGAGACAGATTTACGACAAATATCTGTTAACAATGAGAACTTTGCTCAAGTAAAAGTGAAACATAATATTCAAAACTATCTTCGTCATCATTCAGATGAATTAGGAAATCAAATGGAAAAGTTTGTTGAGGACTTTGAACAACGTAAAGGTGGTGATTTCCAGTTTATGTCATTTGGAGGAGGAATGCATGCTCCTAAGGTAAGTTATTTAATTTTACATGTAAGAATTTTTCCTTGAATTTTAGTTTAGTGCATACCTACTTTATAGAAGTAGTCAACCCACTTGTATTTTTTTCTTAGATAAAAAAGTGATTTTTTAACATGCTCAAATACATGCTTGAGGAGCCTTATTCTATGTATTTAATATTTATTTGGATTGGAAATCCATGTGGAATTTTTATTAATTAAACATTAAAAATACATAGATAATTATACAATAAAAGATTGCCAGTAGGTATTCACGGAACATGTATTAATTTATTTTGTTAGTAAGTAGATCATTGATGTGATTAACATTGTACTTTATTTGTATGTTAATATAAGTGTTCTCTTCAATTACAACTTATGTCATTTTACTATTTTTCTTGAACACAGGTACTAGGAGATTTAATAGAAAGCATTTCGGGTGCAATATTAGTAGATACTTAGTTTAACCTAAATGTTGTCTCAGATAAAATAAAATATATTTTGTCTCCCTTGGTTACACCTGAAAACATGAAATTGCATCCACTACAGGAGTTGTATGAGCTCTGCTATCAACACCATTATGAATGCAAGTGGAAGAAAATCACCAAGCCAGGGAATGTTTATGTGGCCACTGTACAAATGTACAACTTAAGGAATCCATAGGATATGGAGAATGGAAAAACATGAATAAGAGGTATACACAAACTAAAGCTACCAAAAATATGTTGCCACTGTTAAAGGTAATTTCAAACATTGATGTCAAGTTATTTCTCAAGATGGGTCTAGCAAAGAGGGACCGGACACTAAATTACCTAAGCAACTTGATCAAGAAGTGTTTAATGCATACAATCTTACAAAGACTATCATAACTGAAAGATTAATTAGTTTAATTCTCAAATTTAAATTTGGTTTTACTAATCAATAGCGTCATATAGACAATACCAATAGTTGGGAATTTTTGATCCTGAAATAGTTGTTTTGTAAATAAGGTAACTTAGGTAATATATCATGATTGTCATACCTATCTCTAAAGTTCAAAGGACATGACTGGGAATGAAGCTCAACATTCATCCAACCTCATTGCTCAAGAAAAAATGGTTTGTATTTGGGTATGTGCAGGATCATGATGGGCCAAAAGTGGCAATATGATGGGTATGTGGTCAAGACTTTTACCCAAAATTGATCAAAAAGGGTTTTTGAAGGAGATTCTAGCTTTTGACCAATATAAATTATTCTTTACTTTGAATTGAATAATTAATTATTATTCATTTTCTATTCTGTCTTATTTACTAAAGTCCAATTTGATATAGATTGAAAAACATCTATAGCTTTTCAAATAGGTATCACTTTTTTGAATCCAAAACATGCATCACATTCTATGCTTCACATACTAGGATTAAAAAGAAAATTGAATTTCATGAATTTTTGGCCTGCTTAAGGTGGTCCATTAATGCAGTTTTAATATTTTAAAAAAGTTGTAATAAAAAAATTCATAATTATTTACTTGGAAAAACAATTATAAAAAATATGCATCACATTGGGACACGAGTCATCTACTTATATTTAAAATATTATAAAAAAATATTATCATTTTATTGTGGTTAGGGTGGTCAGACAAACACCTACTTCTTATTTTTCCCTAAAATTTAAGTACTACTACATTGAAATTTCAAATTGTCACCAAATAGATTTTTTTTAAAACAAACCTAGTAGTTTAGAAAACATTCCAATTTCTATTATATTCTACATATTTTAAATAATATAGATAACTTATTCAAATTTTTACAAGTTGCCTAACTCGATTTTTTTGAATTTTTTGCCACTTAAGGGTCTATTTTTTCCATGATGGATCCCCACATACCCATTTCATATAATATTGAATTTAGTTATGCTAGTTGTAATTTTTCCCAAATAAAAAATTGAATGCAGCTAATGGAAATAATATTTTGATTTTTGGATGTAGATAATTGGTAGCAGTCAACAAATAGATTCAAGAGAAGTGGATATGGTTGTTTCACAAGATCAGTGTCACATAGGAGAAACACATTAGGAGAAGAATTTATCTTGTAGCAGCAAATCAATGTAAATTAAAGACCTTGATCCACTTCCACATATGCAATCCACTGACAAAAAGGATAATGAGCTTCTAGCTGGAAAGCATGAATTGGAAGAGGGAAAGGAAGGTATATGTATGACAAAAGTGCTTAGACACATGAGAATGTAGAAAGTAATCATCTAAAGAAGAGGGAAAATAAAGTGTGTTCCCTTCTAGGTAGGTAGCATTCATAAAGTGTAACCAGATCACATTTCCAATAATATGTTCTATTTTCTAGATTATAGAAGTACAAGTTTAACATATAATGTTACTGCCAACATAACTAATAGGTAACCTAATTAGAAATGGGTTTGTTATATGATAGCAACAAATTGATAAAATTTTACTATAGAGATTAATGTCATCTAGTACTCATTTTATTGTGGATTTGTTTCGCATTAAGAATTTTTCTTAGTTCGCAACAAGGTGACTATAGATGCAATTTATATGAATTGTGTCAGAAAATAGATTGTAGGGGACCTCAATTTGCATTGATAGAGAAAACTGGCATGCCTCTTAATGCAAGGTATTTTCTAGATTCTATTTTCACATTGATTTTGATGGTATTATTTTAACTAATATTCATTGATGGTTGTTTGTGTAGATTTCTATTGAACGTTGTGGTAGAAATTCCTAATAAAGAAACATTCTCAATCCAAGGTGAATGCAAAGGAGACCATGCATGCATAAAATATTCAGCTACATATAAGATGTTGTTGGAACTTGAAAAATATGGATTATGTTCTATAAAAACTTCTAATAATGATAGTGAAAACATTTAATGTAAACACATATGTTAAACGTTCATAATGATAAAAAAGTTTCAATTTGTAAAGCCCATTTATTTTGAGACCCTTGTTATACCCATTATACCTTCTTTTGTGACACTTTTACATGTATGATTATACAATTTTTTATGCTTAGATGATAGTTGAACATGATTATATGATCAATGTTTTTCTTTACAATGCTTGAGATGTAGATAAATATCTACATGATATTACGTCATGCATTGATAATTGTTATTTCCTAATGTAGTGTCAATCTACTTGAGTAATCTAGATTTAATCAATTGACTCATGATTATGTATCATGTGATGTCTTAAATGAGTATTTGATCTATTCATGGCTTATACTTATGTTATCATTACATCATTCACTATGAATTTGTTTGGTGAACATGGTATTTAAATGAATTATTATTGAATTTATTTAGTGAACATGGTATTGAGATGCATTTGATTATTGTATTTGTTTGTATGCCTTGATTATCACATTGATTTGAGAATCCATTAAAGGGTGTAATTTATATGATGTGTTTCATTGAGATAAATTCTACACAAGATCAATAGAGATGTGACGTGCCTTGTGCGTACTAGTGTACTTGGATTTATTTTATTTATGCTTAAAATTTTATTTTCAATGAGGTCTAATATGCACATTGAGAATACAATAATATATACAAGGAAAAGCCAACGTGAAACATAAAAAGAGTTGATTATGAATATATATTGAGGGATTCAAATAAGAGTATTATGCATTTTTTGGAAGGTTATCTTGCTCCACCTTGTGTGGTGATGAGGCTATGACTATATGTAAAGAGAGTTTACTATGAGACTATGACTTGGGGACCTTTACGATGTTGGCTTTGTTGTCTTTTATGTCATATTTACTTAAGTTATAATTTATTTATGTGTTTCTAAGTTCTTAGGATTCTAGGTTATGCCATAATTGCTTAAGTGGTAACGTATTTATGTTGTTCCAAGTTCATACCTGTGTGGGTTGTCTATGTATGCAACTTATAAATTATATCTAAATTAAATTATGAAACATGTAAATTTCCTTATTAGTCCTTACCATAGTAAGCAACTATTATGATAGATAAGTGATAGTTGTTACTATTCATTGTACTTTATAATCAATCAAAATATTTTTTTAAAACAATATATTAATATTTATTGTTTGAATGCAAACTTTTCTAAATTATTTAGAGCAAGTTGTATTAGTCCTTGTCTTAGCAACTAACTATTATGATGGATAAGTGATAATTGTTAGTATTCATTGTACTTTGTAATCAATCAATTTTTTTCTAACAATACTAATATTTATTCTTTGAATGTGAACCTCTTTGGAGCAAGTTGAGTTTATGTATGTAATTTATATATTAAATTTAAATTAAATTGTAAATGTGAATTTACTTATTATTCCTTTCCCTAGCAAGTAACCATTATGATGGGTAAGTTATAATTGTTATTATTCATATTACTTTTTAATCAATCAAAAATATTTTTTTCCTAACAATACTAATATTTACTTTTTGAATGTGAACTTGCATATTTGTAAATTAATACATTTTCAAAAATGAATTCTTTGCATTTTTTCTCGCTAAATCTTTAGAGATCTTGTTAGAGCCTTCATATGAATCAAGAAATATATCTTGTCATATTTATTGAACCAATAGTAATATTGTGTAAGTAAGATGGTTATTCCATAATACTATATTTATTTGTTTTTTTATATTCTTGGAAAAATAATCTTATAAATATATGTGATCTCTATCCAATTAAAAATTAAAAGAAAACGTTATATGATTAGACGTGTTATTTACCTTGCATCTCTTAAAGTCTTATGACTTTATTATTTATAGATAGGTATATAATTTATGTATCTTTAGGAATTTTTGAATGGGAAAATGTCACACTTATGTGAGCATGGGTACATGTAATTACTTTAGTATTCTATGAAAGCTTGGAAATAATGTTGTAATGAGAAATTAATGAAGGGAATACATAATTAACTTGTAAGAGAATATTCTATTAATTAGTGAGTGTGTGTTTCAAGGGGAGAGTGCTAAGGAGTTACATATGCCAACTTGAGTGGTGGAAGTCAAATATGTTCATGAAGAAGTTATATTCTAATTTTGGAGGTCACTCATTTAAAGTGGTCTGTGAGAATTCTTTCCATGGGATTTTGGGACCTTTTTTTCTCATGGGTTTCCCTTTTGGTAGTTTTTTGAGCTTTTTGGTAGTTTTTATAGCTTCTTTAAGTCTATATATGGAGGGATTCAAATAAAAGTATTATATGTTTTTGGAAGGTTATGTGTTCAACTCTCCTTGCAGAATGAAGAGTTTTAATTTCCATTTTCTCTTGATAGAGCATTGGACTTTAAGAATGTATTGTGACCATTGATTCTTATTGAGTAATACATTGGGTGTGCATTCAATGCTATTTTCTTTTACCTTTTGAGGGTATATCTATGCCACTTTTTTTTTGTGGTTGATCCTCATCTTATTTTTTATTTTATTTTTTCTAAATGTTGAACAAAAATGAAAGTTCTATGTTAATTGTGATATTTTCTTTGTAAGACTAATATGGAAATACTTGAATGTTAATTATTTAAGTTTAGTTTTGAGTATTGTTAAGGTTTTTATGGACATATTCCCTTAAAAAATATTTTTGTTAGTAATGCTCCACTTTTAATTCAAGGATACAAATGTGTACTTATTATGATAACTCACCATGATAATCTTAGTTTTCACACATTATAAAACATGATATTGATGTGTAGGTGTGTAGTTTAGGATACTAAGATATGAATGCCCCCTAATGAGAGGGAAATAAAACACTTGTAATTGAGGTTTTCTTCCACAAGGATGTATGTATAAAAAGAAAATAAAAATATAATGTTGGAAGAAAATATTCTCTTTAGATCTAAACATTTGACTATATAAGAAAGTATATATTTGATAACCTATAACAAATTCACTTTTAGGTATTTAATAAACATATTTTTACTTATTATAATGGATCATTGAACAAATAAAGCCAGTTTAGTTGGTGAAAAATAAATAATCAATGGTTTCAAATGTGGAAGACAATTTCAATCTATTTAGTTTTGGTGAACCATTTTTAAGAGTTTTCAAAAAGCACTCGTAGCAAATATAACATGTATGAATGTCTATCTCAAAAAAGTAGGAAATTAATAGAGCTAGAATATGACTATGGTATGTCCTCTTGCAAATGTATGTGGAGCTATAGGTTTTGTCTCCCTTTTTTCCATTAGAAAGATATCTTTTTTTCGGTTCTTGTAGCATCTGAGCTACGTATTGTGAGTAGTGGTAGATTTTTCTCCAAAATTTTTGAACTACAATGCTTTAGCCCTTGTTGGATGTTGAAACAATGGAAATATGGAGGGAGAGGGTTTCTATCCTTGAAGAGATAGGGCTCCTTCTATTTCACTCAAGTTTCACTCAAGGAAACCCTAGAGATCTCAATCCAAGGATGTAAATGGGAAAGAGATTTGTAATAGGGATGTCCTAAGGTCTAAATAGAAACTAAAGAGGGGTTCACCACCAAACTAGGGCTTGGAAAGACTCATGAAATGCAAGACGTAATGCTAAAAGCTAATGTAACGCAAGACTTCACTAAATGACCTAAAAATGTATGCAACTTAGCTGAATAGAAAGCTGAGAAACCAAAAATGTGCACCTGGAAACTTGAATGGGATTGAATGGTGACTTGAAATGCTAGAAACACTAAAATTAATTTTTGTTGGGACTCGTACACCAGTCTGGGCAGTTTAGTCCTAGATTAGGGTTTCTAGGGAGGAACATAAATCTGGTAGAGATATGTCTAGAACTCCTGAAATCTTCAAATATGACTATACTAGGACTCATACACTAGAAGTGGTGTATCAGTCGAGTTTGGATATTTTGGAAACTTGAAATCTAATTTTTCTCTTCAATGTTTTCTCTGCCCTTTCCACTTGATTTTCGGGTCTGAAACTCTAATTTTCAACGTGTAGATGTCTTTCAATGATATTCAATACAAGGTGATAACTTTGATAACTTTGATAACTTTGAACACTTGACAACTTTCTCCAAACTTACTCTTCAATATGTCTTCAACCTAGATCTGTAAATCACACAGTAAAGAGAGGGGAAAATGTTGTTTTGTTAGTAGAAAGGGGTTTTCCTTGGTCAAACCCCATTTTGGTAATCAAACCTTGTAATGAAATGAAGGAATGATGGCTGAACAAAATATAATGTTGCAACTCACCAAACCCTAGCAATA
>VDFB02378954.1:0-44439 GCA_007258455.2 Sequoia sempervirens | reverse complement strand
ACGTAATATCATGTAGATATTTATCTACATCTCAAGCATTGTAAAGAAAAACATTGATCATATAATCATGTTCAACTATCATCTAAGCATAAAAAATTGTATAATCATACATGTAAAAGTGTCACAAAAGAAGGTATAATGGGTATAACAAGGGTCTCAAAATAAATGGGCTTTACAAATTGAAACTTTTTTATCATTATGAACGTTTAACATATGTGTTTACATTAAATGTTTTCACTATCATTATTAGAAGTTTTTATAGAACATAATCCATATTTTTCAAGTTCCAACAACATCTTATATGTAGCTGAATATTTTATGCATGCATGGTCTCCTTTGCATTCACCTTGGATTGAGAATGTTTCTTTATTAGGAATTTCTACCACAACGTTCAATAGAAATCTACACAAACAACCATCAATGAATATTAGTTAAAATAATACCATCAAAATCAATGTGAAAATAGAATCTAGAAAATACCTTGCATTAAGAGGCATGCCAGTTTTCTCTATCAATGCAAATTGAGGTCCCCTACAATCTATTTTCTGACACAATTCATATAAATTGCATCTATAGTCACCTTGTTGCGAACTAAGAAAAATTCTTAATGCGAAACAAATCCACAATAAAATGAGTACTAGATGACATTAATCTCTATAGTAAAATTTTATCAATTTGTTGCTATCATATAACAAACCCATTTCTAATTAGGTTACCTATTAGTTATGTTGGCAGTAACATTATATGTTAAACTTGTACTTCTATAATCTAGAAAATAGAACATATTATTGGAAATGTGATCTGGTTACACTTTATGAATGCTACCTACCTAGAAGGGAACACACTTTATTTTCCCTCTTCTTTAGATGATTACTTTCTACATTCTCATGTGTCTAAGCACTTTTGTCATACATATACCTTCCTTTCCCTCTTCCAATTCATGCTTTCCAGCTAGAAGCTCATTATCCTTTTTGTCAGTGGATTGCATATGTGGAAGTGGATCAAGGTCTTTAATTTACATTGATTTGCTGCTACAAGATAAATTCTTCTCCTAATGTGTTTCTCCTATGTGACACTGATCTTGTGAAACAACCATATCCACTTCTCTTGAATCTATTTGTTGACTGCTACCAATTATCTACATCCAAAAATCAAAATATTATTTCCATTAGCTGCATTCAATTTTTTATTTGGGAAAAATTACAACTAGCATAACTAAATTCAATATTATATGAAAGACAAACCCTTTTTTCTTGAGCAATGAGGTTGGATGCATGTTGAGCTTCATTCCCAGTCATGTCCTTTGAACTTTGGGCATAGCTATGACAGTCATGATATATTACCTAAGTTACCTTATTTACAAAACAACTATTTCAGGATCAGAAATTCCCAACTATTAGTATTGTCTATATGACGCTATTGATTAGTAAAACCAAATTTAAATTTGAGAATTAAACTAATTAATCTTTCAGTTATGATAGTCTTTGTAAGATTGTATGCATTAAACACTTCTTGATCAAGTTGCTTAGGTAATTTAGTGTCTGGTCCCTCTTTGCTAGACCCATCCTGAGAAATAGCTTGACATCAATGTTTGAAATTACCTTTAATAGTGGCAACATATTTTTGGAAGCTTTAGTTTGTGTAGACCTCTTATTCATGTTTGTCCATTCTCCATATCCTATGGATTCCTTAAGTTGTACATTTGTACAGTGGCCACATAAACATTCCCTTGCTTAGTGATGTTCTTCCACTTGCATTCATAATGATGTTGATAGCAGAGCTCATACAACTCCTGCAGTGGATGCAATTTCATGTTTTCAGGTGTAACCAAGGGAGACAAAATAGGTTTTATTTTATCCGAGACAACATTTAGGTTAAACTGAGTATCTACTAATATTGCACCCGAAATTTTTTCTATTAAATCTCCTAGTACCTGTGTTCAAGAAAAATAGTAAAATGACATAAGTTGTAATTGAAGAGAACACTTATATTAACATACAAATAAAGTACAATGTTAATCACATCAATGATCTACTTACTAACAAAATAAATTAATACATGTTCTGTGAATACCTACTGGCAATCTTTTATTGTATAATTATCTATGTATTTTTAATGTTTAATTAATAAAAATTCCAGATGGATTTCCAATTCAAATAAATATTAAATTTACATAGAATAAGGCTCCTCAAGCATGTATTTGAGCATGTTAAAAAATCACTTTTTTATCTAAGAAAAAAATACAAGTGGGTTAACTACTTCTATAAAGTAGGTATGCACTAAACTAAAATTCAAGGAAAAATTCTTACATGTAAAATTAAATAACTTACCTTAGGAGCATGCATTCCTCCTCCAAATGACATAAACTGGCAATCACCACCTTTATGTTGTTCAAAGTCCTCAACAAACTTTTCCATTTGATTTCCTAATTCATCTGAATGATGACGAAGATAGTTTTGAATATTATGTTTCACATTTACTTGAGCAAAGTTCTCATTGTTAACAGATATTTGTCGTAAATTTGTGTCCTTGGGACAAATATTGGTATGTTGAATAATAATGTTGAGTAATAAGAAAATTTAGCATAGAGTCGCCTAGGAATTCAAATTGCTGTCAAATATCAACATAATATTAAAATTTAATCCTATATTCCAGAGGAATTTCATCTTGCAAGTACTATCAAAGTACTATTTGGATTTTGCAATGTAAGTTGAAATAAAAATTACCTGGTAGGAACATCCTCCATGTTCATTAATTGAAGTAGGTGTGATTGCTTCTGCTAAGAGGGATAGGTTCTTAAACTGGTAATTTAGAAGCGATTGCAATTTGTCCAAACTTGTTTTCAAATTAGTAGGATAAGCAAGAGTGCGATTGAATGCATTCTTTATTGACTTTTCTTTAATGTCAACCTCCATGTTCATCCACTTCATGAACTCATAGGCTATAATTGTGCCACCTCCAATTGAATGTGCTCCAATTAAAGCCTCCACAACATCTTATATTGCTTTCGAGTAAATCCATCGATGTCTCTTGTCACAAACCTTCCCCATTTGGAGATTGTTAGGATCTCCTGGGTTGTAAGAGCAGGGAACAATACTTTAACAAAATAGCCCAGGAGCGACCCATTTGTGCACGTCAAATAGTTCATCTATGATGTATCCCTTTTCACAAAGCAAAGTAAAAATCAACATCTCAATACAATATTTTCAAATGAATAATTAAATAAATGATAAAGAAAATTATCAAATTAAACCTAAAATAGGCAAGAACTCAACTTATACATAGAAAATATCAAAATTGAAATTCTCCAAATAAGCAAGTAATGGTTTTCTATCAGAAACAATATCAACTATTATTGCATCAATTGGCTTAAGTAAAAAGCCAAGATGAAAAACAAAAGAAAATTATGTAAAGAATTAAACATGTCCTTTCCCTCCAAGAAGGACAATATCAGTATATTCTCCTCATATTAAGGTCCATGTTATGCTTGCTACTAAGTTTTAAGCCTTGAGAGAGTTCAAACAAAAGAGGATAACAGTTATGAATAGTACAACACTGCTTATCCCTATTTGCAACAGTCTAATACTATTACTAGTTATTCATGTTTTACATAATTTGAATGCTATTATGTATTATATTTCAACATTGATTATTCTTGTGGATCTATTATAAACTATAGGTTTCTTGATATCTGCTTAGACTATAATAATGAAGTTTCAAAGACAATAAGAAATAGAGACACACATGCAAATGAATAATAGTAAAGAGTAAAAGAAACACAAAACATTAGCTCATTTTAGCATTAAGATTTCTGACTTAAAATATATTTACCAAGATTTATTTAGTCACTAGCTTAATAAATATATCAATTTAATACCTGTAAATTACGATCCAGTGCCAAACTACCTCAGCTCTACGTGTTGATAACTGTCTTTCATCCTCATTTTCATATTTCATAAAAAGATGTTGACTAATGGCATATTTCAAGAATGAGACGCTCAATAACTCCAAGCACTCATATGAAAAACTCTCTAAGCATTTATGTGAAGTGACTGCTTCCATTATCTATCAGCGAAATAACGTCAGTAAAAGATTAACAATATTACTTATGACAGCAAAAGAAAAAAGTGGAGCAAGTAATCTTAAATAAATAAATAAAAGCAAACATAAGCTCAGATTGAATTCATTAAGAATAAAAGTAAACATAGACACATAAATATTTAAGTAGATAAAGAAAGAAAGAAATTGTTCATTTTAAAATTTACTCAATAATTATTTTATTTTTGACATCATATATTTTATTTTTAATGTAAAAATATTTAATTTTTCAATAACTTTTCAAATTAAATAAACTATTTACTTTAATTTTTATTCTAAAAGTAATTTTATTTTTCAATGATAATAAAATAAATAATACAATACATATAAATAATTAAAAAACAATTTGAACATTTAATTTTAATTTATTTTAAAACAATATTAAATTATAGTGGACACAAGTTTTGTGCAGATCATATTGTATTTACAAGAATATTTATGGAAGGAATTTTGTGTTCTTTGAATCAAGGTTTTGGATTCCACTCAACAATCCTCTTCAAATGATGAAATGCTAATGCAATCTGAAAAATTGATTTAAAAAACACACAGTTTCTCCCAAATGTATTCTGAAAATTCACTGCCAACAATTCATCGCAGGAAAATTCACCGCATGACAAATTCACCTCAAGGAAAATTCACCACCAGAAAATTTATAAATTGCGATTAATTTATTAATTTTCCTGGCAGTGAATTCCTGGTGGTGAATTTGTCATTTTCCTCCTGACGGTGAATTGCTGGTGGTAAATTTTCCATGAGGCGAATTTGTCATTTTCCCTCGGACGATGAAATGCTGGCATTGAATTTGCTGATGCCGAATATCCATAACTACTGTCATATTGATAACAAATGAAACACTGCTACTTGAATTAAATAGCTCTAAGAATGCACCTGTAAGTGGAGGGGTAAATAGTCAAATTACTTCACTTATTAATCATAATATTTTGTATGCTATACTATGTTTCAAAATTACACAGCCCAATTGAAGAAAAAGCACAGGAAAAAGGCTTACCATCTGTGTTTTTAATTAGATCATCAGCAGAGGAGGAATGAGAAGAAAATATTCCAATGGCATCAGCCTCCATTAAAAGCATCTGTTAACTCAGATGATCGACTTCATACAAAATCACAAATTTATAATGCAACAGACCAGCATTTAAAAAGACACGTATGGTGCTGCCGTGTAGAGATCTTCAGAAATATGAAGACAAGTTACAAAATAGGCATGCCACTTATATACCATCTTTCTGCAGCATATTGGCCAGCTGAATTAAGCCCACGTAGAGTTCTACGAATTAGCTTCATTTAATTCATAAATCTTATTTAAATTTTTTTGTTTAGTTTCCATTATCATGTTTGTTCATTCGAATTAACCCAATACGATGTTGAATCCAGACAATTTCCTGAACACCTATATGCTTCGTAATCATAACTACTCGATTTATAATATTAGATTTCATACAATTTCAACAAAGAAAAATAGAGTTCAAAGTGGTTGAGCTTAATCATGGTTTCTATCTTAATTTAACTCTGAAAAATATTTAATATAAAATTTTAACTTCATGATATTTGGTTTTTCGTTAATAATTTTTGATATAAAGAAGTTATATTGTTTTTATTTTGATATTCATATGAGCAGAATATTTGTAAAATACATTCATCAGGTGATGCAGAGGTTGTTAGAAAATAGGTCACGTAGAAATCAAACATGGACTGATCACTGAGAGGGTTGGTAGTTCAATGGTAGAGCACCCCAACAAAAAAAGGTGATTCTAGGTTTAAATCATAGCTGCTCTATGAAATGTTTATCAGGGTATCAAAAACTAGATCAGTAGAGCTAGGCCAAACTAGAATCCGTGAACATTTGCATTGAGGTTCAAGGAGGAGTGTTGGGAAATGAGCCACCTTTGAACAAAAAATGCACCATTCACCAAGAGTGTTGGTAGCTTAGTGGTAGAGCGCCTAACTACAAAGAGAGGTCCTAGGCTTGAATCTTCACTAGTCCATGAAAAGTTTAATAGACGCATAGTGCTCTTAAAGCAACTATGCAACCACCATTCATATTTCCCATGATTTTATTTAAAATTTGGAGTTCTCCTAACCAATGCAAATTCAAACATTCCTACCCACCACTTGATTTTGGACCATTTTACATACAAGTTTTAATTGCATTTATGAAAAACAACATTGAAGAGAGAAGGGGAGGAGATTTAGGTAGTTGGAGTTTGACTTGAGTGGGATTAGCATTAATTTTTAATATTTTGGTGGTCTAAAAACTCCTAATTTTTTAGGGATTTCAAGTAGAGGAAGCCACCACGAGAGATGAGAGAGCATAAAAATAAATACCAAAGTACTATGCATGTGAATAAGGGATCTAAAATTATAGGTTGAAATAGACAAAGAGGAAAAAAGTTGTCACTATCAAAAAATCTAGATTTTAACCTATCAAATTAGGAAAGAAGAAGCTCATGTGGAAGAAAGAAAACATTTAAGTATAATTGGAGAATCAAAGGGAAAAAGACTAGAGGTGGGTCCTAGTTGAAGGTTACATTTTGATATTTTATGTATGCTTATACAACAAAAAAATGGTAGAGGTGAAAAAGAAGAACTTAAACTTCTATTCATGCCTATATTTTGAGACAAGTATGTGAAAAAAATGCACTTTAATTGATATAAATGAAACAAGATTTGAATTCAAAATTTCACCCTTTTGATATGATTGTGTGTGTGATTCTCAATCTCAATATTTGTTGTGAGCTATTACATGTTATATGATTGTAGTTGTGTGTTTATGTTCTTATATGTGAAGATTATTATATGCTTGTATATGTTTGTGTTAGTTATCCATTAACCTGCAACAATAGGTACAAGCTAAATGTGAGCTTTGGGAAAGTGGTATTGGTGGCTATAGTGTTGTTTTTAGCACATTAATTCTTATAGAATGACTTGTACAAAGTGTTCCCCTATTTCCCTTAAGGCTACAATGGTAACTTATAGCAACACAACTATCATTTAAGCTATGAGTTCAAGTAGTATGAATTTCACTTATTTTTTGGCATTACAAGTTGTGTGGTTCTATCAACAGGTATCAAAGAAGGCTACAAATCATAAAAAGAGATAATTGACATTATCTAATGCTTTGGAGGAATATGATAACTATTGACTATGTGTGTGTATCACTATAAGATAAAATATTGTACATCTTGAAGATTTATAGTATAAAAGGAGAAATTTAGGGTAGTAAGATGCTTCCAAAGAGGAGAGTGGGAGGGGTTCTTGCAATAGTAGATGTTGCACATATGATAGATGTGGTGTTAGTAGCCATGAGGGGAATGCAAGCTTTAGTAGAAACCCTTGTGGCAAATGGGAGAATAACTATAGTACAAGAAATAGATAATTGTGAGATTGAGGGAGTTGATGCAATAGGGAAAGAAGGTGAAAATGCAAATATAGAAGTGGATGTAAGAGAGAGGAGGATAATAATAGTCATTTCCAATATTGGGAAATAAATGAGTTCTAATGGAGTTGTCAAGCTTCTTAGGAAGTCTAGAGATAGATGAGTTAATAGATTGGCTAAGAGAAATGGACGAATATTTTTAGTATGAAAAGTTAGAAGACTATAGGGTGAAAATTCAAAACTCTATATTTTTATAAAGGAAATACCAACATAAGTATAGCTTTTTCACTTGAACCACCTAAAAGTGATGTATATCTTTTGAGTTTTAAAATGTTATAAACTAATGAAATGCACAACTCTTAATATAGTTTATGTTATAATATTTTAACTTTTAAAACTTAGTTGGATATAGCTTTTTACAAATTTTTAAGAGGATAATTTAATTTTCTAAAAAAACTTAAATAGTGAAATTGATGAGACATCACAAAATTATAATATTTAAATTATATTTTTCCCACTTAGATAATTTGAAAATCTATTGAAGAAAGAAAAAGAATATTTTTTAACAATCTTATATAGTAAAGTTTACTCAAAATGTCATTCTTTTGGTGGAATGTTAGCTTTTATCTTATTTTTTATAATTAAAAAATATACCCAATTAGAGAGTATTCTTTTCTTTAGTGTGCTGTATATTGTTTTAAAAAAATAAATATATTTAATATATATTTTAAAATATGTAATCAACCTCATGTTGGATTATAATTACCTACTTTCAATAAATTAAAAAAATCATAATAGAAAAAATTAAAATATACAGAAATTAGATACTAGACTCTGAGCCCTATAAAAGGGTATATTCATGTTTTTTAAATTTCTAGAGTTTAAAAAGTTATTTTTTTGTTGAATTTGTCCCAAAAGAGGGGTTAGATTGTCATATAGCTAATTTTGAGTGATATTTTTTACTGAAACTCTTTCAACGGAAAATATTATCACTAAAATCTTGCCATATAAATTCAAGCTAGTTTAAATTTTAATATCTAATATATCAATTTCATATTTTTTGAAAAAAGAGTTCCAAATAAAACTCTTTGTCTCACATAAGTGTCAAGTAGTTTCAAGTGAAATAGTTTCACTCAAAACTATTTTGTTGATCCAAAGTGTGACATATCTCTTAAATTTCACCCTCTAGGAGAGTGAAGGTTGCACAATCTAAATGAAAAGGACCTTCAACATTTTTTGGAAGGAGATGCAACCTAATATGAGGATAAGTGATGAAGGATAAAATAACTAGATGGTATATTATGATAAGAAAGATGAAGGAAACAACTTGGGGTACTTAAGAAATTGTAGAATGTGTAACGTGTGGAACTTAGTGATGTAAGAAAGGTGGTGATAAAATTCCTTCCAATACACAATGATCCAACTTAATCAAGGAAATCTGCCTTTGGTCACAAAAAACATCCAACTTTCCCAAGACACACACAAGAGGCTTCTAGCCCTCAAAACACAACACTAGGACTTATCTTTTGGAGAAGGCCATACAAAGGCCAAAAAAACATCAACAAAGACTTACCACAGACCCCAAACCAAAATCCCAAAAGGTTTCAATGGATTTCTTCATAACAATATTGAGATCCAATAAACTACCCCTAAATTAGGCTACTCAATTAGCCCTAATTTACAGAGGAAGTACTTCCTAAACTCCCAATAACCACTCAAACTCTATTGAAAGTAATTTATTGTGTATCAAAACACCCAATTCCACAATCATTTCTTAGATTCAATACTTTTACAACATTCTCCCAAGAAACCCTCAAATTCAATGCAAATACCTAGGGTTTTACAGAAAAACACAACTTCAGGGCTTTCCAAACTCCTCCAATGCATTAAAAAGGTTAATCTAGGTCTGTATAGACTCTCTACACCTTCACAATAATAAATCCATCAACAAATCACAAAAAACCTCTCATATCACCTCATTTTCTTAAGAAAAAGACACTGCCCAACCCTAGGGCATCATCCAAGTTTAAACAACTCAATCCCACAACCTACCAAAACATTGAAACACTAAAATTAGAGAGTATCAAACCCATTCCATGAGACACAGTGGATACAAAAAGTGGAATGGGTCAAATGGATATTTTAAAAAACCTTCAACACTTAAAACTGTAAAAATAGGGTAGCAATAGTGTTTTAAAGAGAACTCTCTCAAAACTTAATGATATTCCCTCAAACCTATCACAAATGAAATCTAACTCATGTACTACAATAGGATAGAATGAATTACAAAGAAATATAACACTGTATGGGATCGTACAATCCCTGGAAAGCGCAGAAAACTAGTAAATTTGCAGAATAAATGTTGCTTTTATTATTGAAATTTCATTACAATCTTTCTCCCCCTCCATCTTTGAGCCTTCTTGAGGATTTATAAACTTGTTCCATCTAAAACACAACCAAAATTTTTTTCCTAATTTCCTTTTAAAATACTAATCCCTTCATATTCCCTAAAACTACATGTTTGACAAATTTTGATTGACAACTTTTATTGCATTTTTGCAACTTTTTCAAAATTGACACCTACAACTCTAAATCACCCAATTACATAAAAAATGGTCTTTATTGACCTTATTTAAAGTAAATATACTCAAAACACCCATACTAACCTCTGACCACCTATTGACCAACTGATCACATTTTCAAATGAACAAATTTGCACTTAAGGGTTTGGGTGCTCCTGCACCATACACCCCCACAGGAAAAAAATCATGCCACATGAGTTGCATCTGATACCAATTTATCCAAGCTTCACACATATTCCTTTGGCCTGCAAATCCTCTCCACTGGTTCCAACATTGAAATCATGCATCCTTAACCATGCTTGTACTTGAACATGTCTTCAACTATGCAATCAGACCTGATGATGGTCTTTTCTCTATTCCTGGTTCAAATCCTAATTATAGTCCTTCATCTACACCTATAAAAAAACACTTATTAGCAACTCCTTAAACTGACTTTCCTTTTGTCCCATTTTCATGCTTACATCTACCTTTATTTCCTTGTCCAATATGTCCTTTCATCAGACCTCATGCCTTATCAACAACATGTACCTTTGTACTATCAGACCTACAATCCACCATCCCTGCAGACTCCTCATGCTTTGCAACATTATTCCCAATCAATGGACACACAATGGACCCTACCATAACATTATCATACCAATTTACCACCAACTCATTCTTCAAATCTATGTTAACCTTTACACCTGCTGTCAGAACATTCCCTTACTTTGAACTAATTGCAACACCCATATTTGTGTCTTCCTTCACATCCTTTACAAGTTCCTTCTTTCCAAACATAATCACTTTCTCTTTACCTTTCTCATCTTCCATCAAATGAGTTAAAACAAACTTGCATCCATCCTTCACTATTGTATATGTGTATTCTCTGTCATCATACAAGGCTCACCTATCATATTTCCAGGGTCTACCTAGGAGTAGGTGACAACAATCCATGGGAAGAATATCACAAACTGCACTATCTTTATAGCCTCCAATCTAGAATTCAACCACAACTTTTTCATTAACCAACAACGATTTCCCATCACTCAACCAAGACACTTTATATAGCAACTCATGAGGAACTTTTTGCAAATTCAATTTACTCACCATCTCACTTGACACCATATTCTATATAGAACCGGAATCAATCACAATTTTGCATACCTTGTTTTTGCACTTACATGTAGTCTTGAAGAGGCTCTTTCTTTGCAATGGTTCCATCTCCTTTGCTTCCTTCAATATAGTCTTCCTCATCATCAGTATTTCCCTTGTTTCAGGAACAACTCTTAAACTTGCAGGATGGTTACTTTCACACTCCTCTTCTTGAATGATTTGTGCCCTCCTATCAATCTTTTTTCCACCACTTGATGAACTACCAACCTTTTCAGGACATTTCCAAGATGGATGACCATATTCATTACAAGTATAACATATCCCTAAAAAATCATTAGAGTTTCTACCACCACTAAACCTGCCTCTACCTCTAAAAGCTCCTCTAGTATCAACACCTTGCTTCTTACCTCTATTTGCTTCTTCTTGTTCCTCACTTGGTTGTTTTGGTGTAGGGATTGTTCCTCTCTCTCTTGTGTTAACACCTCTTCCTCTCACTAATGTCTCTCACCTTATTTTAAGCTTTTCCTCCACCCTGATTGCTAATTGAAAACACTCTTCAATAGACTTTGGGTTAGCAACAACAAGTTCATCTTGTGTATTAAATCTGAAACCACCTAGATATCTAGCCACCTTTTCAGCTTCAGCTTCATCCCTTCTTGACCTTATACCTAGTTTATAAAATTCATCTGTGTATTTATTATTTTCATCTAGATCTTTTTGTTTCAAACCTTGTAACTTCTTATACAATTGAACTTCATAATCCTTTGGAAGAAAATTACCTTTCAATTTATATACCATCTTGTCCCAAGAAGTTATCCTTGACTTGCCTTGTTTTCTCCTTTCTGCTTGCTTGTAGTACCACCATAGAAGATCATGACCTTTGAGTTTAGTCTTTGCCACCTTCACCATCTATTCATCTTGAATGTATTCACTTTCAAAGTAATTATCCATAGCAGCAATCCAGTCAAATAATTTTTCTTCGTTTAAATTACGACCATACATAGGAAGATCAACTTTTACCTTCATTGAATCACCTTTCACTACTTTGAGCATCTTTACCATCCTTTGATCTTCAGGGTCTATTTTTTCATCAACATCTTCATATTCTTCATCATCTTCTTTTGTTCCACTCTTCATTCTCATCTCTTCTTTTCTTTGTCTCCAAGGCAACAAGCCTTGCCAAAACTATTAGTGTAATTAATTAATTGTTACACTAGCATAAGTTAACTTAGGTCATGCATCATTTAGTCCTAGGTTAGATTTTAATAAATGGGATAATATTCCCTTCCTTGTTTGTAGGGATAAGATTCCTTCTAGAAGATGAGTTGTCCTTCTAGAACTTATCTCAACATTTAATAATTTCCTAGATAGGGTTCACATTTTGTCACATGTTGTTAGATCATGACACATGGCAACATCTCTTGCATCTTAGGTTTTCTCTTTTGCCTATATAATTAGGAATTTTGTTCATTTGTAACATATCATCGCATCATATCATATCAATATAGAATCTTTATTCAGCATTTCATAGTTGCAACACTTTCCTTTGTGGTTGATTATCTTTCATGGCAAAGGTCCTTTATTGAAGCTTCAGGGACTGTGCATCCATAATCTCAACATGGTATCAAAGCTTGTCTAGTGAAACATCAACCCTTGATCAAGGAAGTTGGAGTGCAAGATTCTTGCAGGCTTGGAGTTTATGTTGTAGGCTAGTTGGTTCACCCGGGAGCCAAGCTGATTTATGGTGCACATCAGGCTCTCTCTGATCTCTCCATTGCGTCCAGAAGGCCTCAAAACCCATAGATCACCTGCTCATTTGCCAAAATCGGAGTTATATCATCCGAGAGCCTCTGAGGTACAATCTAGGGTTTTCATTTTTTTTGTACTATCCGTACAAATTTGTAGGAAAAAATCTCCCCTCTCAGTCCTCTTCAAAGGAATTTTTTTTTTAGAAAATCCAAAAAAAGTCTAGCTACTTATGGGAATTTTTTTTCTATAGTTTCTACAAAAATCAATTCTGCAGAGTGTCCTGCAATTAAATTACAATGTCGACATATTTATTTTTACACTGCGGCTATAGTTGGTTTAATTTTTCTGTGGTCGGCATACATAATATATTCTATCGGCTTTTATTTCAAATTTTTGAATTATAATTTTTTTACAATATTAAAAAAAAATTAGCTGTCAACTTTCACCGATAGACTGCAGCCACTGACCTCACTCTGCGTCATCTAGCCCCGCCACCGTTGCCGACAACCTTTTCGGCGATATTCCCGACCCTCTGTTCAGACCACCGATGACCGTTCACCACCCGGAGCTCTTGTCGAAGTCTTTGCTTGCACCAAGTTGCGTGGAGATCCACAGGCCCCACTATCCCGAAAGGTGCCACCACCCAGTCGACCACACCACCGGATCTAGCCACCCAACCACTGCTCTTACGCTGCCGATCCGGGAAAGCTTTTTTTTAAACTGCCAGCATAGCCCATGGTCCTATCAGCGACTAAGGGCGTATTTTTTTTAGCCCCCAAGCGCTTCAATTTTGCACCTAGTTAGCCAGTACAGATTCATTCAGGAAAAAATCTTCTAGAAGGCATAACTTCTGCATACGATATTGAAAATCTACAAACGATATATCGTTGGAAAGCTCTCAAAATCTACTTTTTAGTGGTGCACTCTATTTTTCAATATTTTTCTGTTATCAAAAATTCAATTCAACTGAATTCAACCCTCCACTTTGGACTCAACAACCAATATCTTCACATCAGATTGCCGAAGTCTGGTGATTCCAGCGGCATTCGGGAGATATTTCAGTGATTTTTTTCATCAGTCCACTCACTTTCTTTGGTTTCAGATCCAAGTATCTTTTATTGGTTTTTTCCAATTTGGTGCATTTTCCTAATTCCTAAGACATCCTGAAGCTTGAAGAAGAATTTCTTGATCTCAGAGGCATATTTTTAGTTGCATATCTATTTGGAAGTCTTTATTTTCTGCTGAAGGTTAGTGTCTTTGTGTTTTTTTTAGAGAAAGTTCATTATGGGGCTTGCATATACTCCTTCTTTGGTTATGTTGCATAATGGTAACTATAAGCAATGGCGAGATGGGATCAACCACCATCTCCAATCACTTGATCTATTACCTCATCTATATGGTATAGTTCCCCATCTGAGTGAAGGTATTCATCAACTTTCTTAGAGTTGCAGCAGATACACCATTTTGGAGATCATTGAGATGCAAGTTGATTGTGATGTTTTGAATTCCATTGATCATTGTGATTGTCCTCACATCCTTTGGACTAAGCTTTGGGAGATATACGAAGATCCAAACACTTCATCATTACCCGATGGTCATGATTCAGAATGTCATGCTTCAGATCACATACCCCATGATGATCTTGTTGTATAGGAGGTTGATTGCCTTGAATCTTTTGAAGAGGTTGACAAGGTTGCTTCAAGTGCTTCTTCTCCATCAGAGATAGTTGGTATCCCTTCACAATCAGTGATTCCTTGTCTAGATTCATTGATTGAGGCTTCCATCATCACTCATCAGGACACATTCTATTTTCCAGACTTGACATGTCAAGATGGCTTTGTTTCAGGTATCACCGACTTGGCTACTTCTACAGGTTTGGAGGACATTCTTGAGGGGATATCACTCCTCTATTCAGATCCTATTTTGGAGATTTTTCTTGAGTCTCCTCATCCTTTTGTCTCAACCATGCTTGGGGATCCTGAGACTATCTTGGAGATACTTGGTTTCTCTTCAAAAATTTCATATATGAGACTTCTTCCCTGTCATTCCATTCAGGATTTGAGGTTTCTTTAGCATCTACCATTGGATTTGCTTCTTCCTAGCAGGAGACTTGTGGTTTGGACACATTGGTTACTTTATAATTTGTTCAGTGGTTTTGAGGACACTTCATTCAAGGGGGCTATCAAGTCTCCATCACCTCCATCATATTCATCACATCACTATCTTTGGATATTGTTCAGCATCAGTTTCCACATCGTCCTAGTTTATCACTCTCTTCATTGATTGTGGTATCTTCATCTTCAAACAAGGTGACATTTGAGCAGAGTTTAGAGACATCATCGACATCCACATTCATCCTTCCTTCCTTGAATTCCTATCCGGAATGGGAAGCATCCCTACACTTGCAGTTGGTTTTATTTCTTCTGAAAGGGAGACAAGTTGTTTGTCGACATTGGATCTTCTTTTGTCTTCAGAAACTTACCATTTTTGTAGGTGATCACATCTTTTGGGGGGGCTATATAGTCTCTCTCTTTCCCTCTGATAGGGGGGCTATTGTATTGTATCCATGTGATGGATGGTGTCCTTGGGGGGTATTTAGGAGTCCTCCATCCTTCCCATCCTATCTCACATTTTTTCCTTGTTCATCTCCTTTTTGGAGAGGGGTTTTGTTCCCACTGGGTTTTCCCCTTTTCTCCGGTTGTGGGATATTTTATGCATCTTCATGTACATGGGTACCTAACATGGCCTCGTAGTCAGGACCCATCATCGATCATCTCTGCATAATCATTATATTTTCCTCCCTAAGTTGAACATATGGGGGGGTGTTAGTGTAATTAATTAATTATTACACCAGCATAAGTTAACTTAGGTCATGCATCATTTAGTCCTAGGTTATATTTTAATAAATCATTTAATAAATGGGATAATATTCCCTTCCTTGTTTGTAGGGATAATATTCCTTCAAGAAGATGAGTTGTCCTTCTAGAACTTATCTCAACATTTAATAATTTCCTAGATAGGGTTCACATGTTGTCACATGTTGTTAGATCATGACACATGGCAACATCTCTTGCATCTTAGTTTTTCTCTTTTGCCTATATAATCAGGCATTTTGTTCATTTATAACATATCATCACATCATATCATATCAATATAGAATCTTTATTCAGCATTCCATAGTTGCAACACTTTCCTTTTTGGTTGATTATCTTTTATGGCAAAGGTCCTTTATTGAAGCTTCAAGGATTGTCAATCCATAATCAAAACAAAAACTTCATTATGTGATTCTAGAAGCTTAGCATGCTTCTCTTTTAGATCATGCGACTCTCTAGCAGCACCAACACCTTTTGGAGGCATCTTCACCAATTTGTCTTTTCACCTTCCAATCACTTTCTTCAAACCTACAAAAATCAATCAAATCACCAACAAGAGACCTTGTCCCTGGGCTTTGATACCACCTAATGTAAGTAAGGTGGTGATAACCTTCCTTCCAACACACAATGATCCAACTCAATCAAGGGAATTATCTGCCTTTGGTCACAAAAAACATCCAACTTTTCCAAGACACACACAAGAGGCTTCTAGCCCTCAAAACACAACATTAGGACTTATCTTTTGGAGAAGGTCATACCAAGGCCAAAAAAACATCAAAAAACCCTCACCACAGACCCCAAATCAAAATCCCAAAAGGTTTCAAGAGATTTCTTCATAACAATATTGAGATCCAATAAACCACCCCTAAATTAGGCTACTCAATTAGCCCTAATTTACAAAGGAAGAACTTCCTAAACTCCCAATAACCACTCAAACTCTATTGAAAGTCATTTATTGTGTATCAAAACACCCAATTCTACAATTATTTCTTAGATTCAAGACTTTTACAATGCTATCCCAAGAAACCCTCAAATTTAATGCAAATACCTAGGGTTTTCAGAAAAACACAACTTTAGGGCTTTCCAAACTCCTCCAATGCATTCAAAAGGTTACTCTAGGTCTATAGAAACTCTCCATTCCTTCACAAGAACAAATCCATCATAAATCACAAAAACCCTCTCATATCACCTCATTTTCTTAAGAAAAAGACACTGCCCATCCCTAAGGCATCATCCAAGTTTAAACAACTCAATCCCACAACATACCAAAACATTGAAACACTAAAATTAGAGAGTATCAGACCCATTCCATGAGAAACAGTGGATACAGAAAGTGGAATGGGTCAAATGGAAATTTTAAAAAACCTTCAACACTTAAAACTATAAAAATAGGGTAGCAATAGTGTTTTAAAGAGAACTCTCTCAAAACTTAATGATATTCCCTCAAACCTGTCAAAATGAAATATAACTCATACTACAATAGGTTAGAATGAATTAAAAAGTAATATTACATTGTACGGGATCGTATAGTCATAGGAAAGTGTAGAAAACCAGTAAATTTGCAGAATAAACGTTGCTTTTATTATGGAAATTTCATTACAACCTTTCTCCCCCTCCATCTTTGAGACTTCTTGAGGCTTTGTAAACTTTTTTTCTCCAAAACATTCCTAACTAACTTTTAAAATACTAATCCCTTCATATTCCCTAAAATTGCATTTTTGACAACTTTTATTGCATTTTTTTAACTTTTTCAAACTTGACACCAACAACTCTAAATCACCCAATTACATAACAAATGGTCATAATCAACCTTATTTAAAGTAAATATACTCAAAACACCCATACTAAGCTACTGACCACCTATTAACCAACTAATCACATTTTCAATAGAACAAATTTGCATTTAAGGGTTTAGGTGCTCCTGCACCACTTAGTGTGGAGTCCTATATAATTATTTTAATAATATTTCCATCAAGTCAAGCCATATGAGTTATATTATGAGAATTTAACCCAATATGTTTATGGTTTAAGGATGAATATTTAGGATGATTTGAGAATGATAAGGCTAAAAATTATTGAATATTCTTATCAATATACTTTGAAGGTAAAATAAAAACTAGCAATGAGGTAGTAAGGGCAACAAAAGCTAGAGGTGGATTTAGTAGAGGAATGGACATACATAAAGAAAGTATGGTTGTGATAAAAACCTAACTCTCTATATAGATGAAAATAAATTAATCAATCCAAGGAAAAACCTTATCCCTTGAGGCGAAAATGTGGATTGGAAGAGGTCGAGGAAGGGGCTTTTAAAGAGCATATTTCATGTGTGGATACATAGATTTTATGAATTCCCACAATGCAAGAGTGAAGGTTCAAGGAGAAGTGACAACATAATTGTACATGTAGCCAAAGGATACAATGAATCCATATAGTATAAATGAACTAGTCAAAGAAATATGAGAATGTAGAATACCTTATTAGAATAAGAACCTTATTGAAGATACTAGAAAGGGAAGATGAACCTTTCAAAGTTGAAATTTATTTAGAAGAGTATGAGAGGTATGTGGTTAAAATACTATAAGATCATAATATATGGTGATAGAATGAATAATTTTTTTTTAACTAAAATGTTGGATATGTTAGCAATAAAATAATAACTCACCCAACTCCTTAGAAGGTGTCTTCACTATAAAAAGTGTACAAAATTTTAGTTGATCAATAATTTGTAACATATTTTTAGATAGCAATTTATGAGGATGAGATGTGGTTTGAGTTCATGCTTATGGATGTGTGTCATTTTATTTTAGGAAGACTAGAAATTTTATAGGAACATAATCCATGATGGAGAAAAACATGTACACTTTGAAGAATTATGGTTAGAAAAATACTCTTACATCATTGAAAACCAAGGAAGTGGTAGAGAATAATCCAAGGATGCTAATTAATAGTGATTGGAAAATTAAATTTTAAGGATTTAAAACATGAAAAACTATTATTTATATTAGTTCCTCAGGTGCTACGAGTAGAGATAGTTGTTGATAGTAATGATATATGCACTTAAAATTGGCTAAGTTAGGATAATTTGATGATATTGTGGGAATATGAAGTCAATTCTATTGTTATTCTAGCTATGATGAATAGTTGACATTTTATTTTTGGGACTCAATATTTATGGTAATTTTGAAAAATGTTTGACATGTAGTTGCATGAGTCACACCTACTATTTTTGGAATTCTTTGTTCAACAAGGACTCTGCAACTCAGATTTCTTATAATCTTTCAAATTCATGCTTTTGGTTATAGTTTGAAGATTGTTGTAATTACAAATTGTTGGTGTAAATAAATTTCTTGTACCTAGCTAATTCATTCACTAGGTAATTAGGGGACACATTCACATGTTAACTTTACTGAGGATATAAGAATCTTTCTAGAAGTCTTAGTTGGCTTTTCTAGAACTTATCTTATCTAGCTAGTATTGCTTGATTCCTAGGTAGCTAGTTTGTTAGTTGTCTCATATAATAGGATTAAGACACTTGTCATGATCTTGTCTAATCCTACATCTATACCTTGCCTTTATAATCAAGGCATCTCATGTACATTTACATTCAATCATGCTCAACCATTATTCAATCTTACGTTGTTGAAGCAAGCTTTCTTGCCATTCTCTCTCTTGTGGAAGTGGTTTTGGTCAAGCAATTGTTCCTGGGGGAGTTGGGGAGTCACCATTTTACTCCCACATGGTATCAAATCTCTTTAGGTGTTGTAGATTCTTTATAAGGGGGTACCCAATTCTTGCAATCTAAAAAAATGATTATATTATAATGTTGATATATATTTGTAAAAATGTGAAAATTGTCTAGTCATATTTTTTTATTTTATGTTTTAGGTTCATTTTAGTTATAGTATCATAAATATAATTATTGGTTTAGAAATAGTATAATTATGTATGAAATTTGTTTAATAATATTTTGATCTAGCTAGCTTATATGTATATGTTAATTTGGAAGAAGATAAATGTATCTTGTTACGTTGTTCTTTTCCTAAAATTTCAAAAATTAAATTATTGTCATTAGTGGTGACGGTGTAAGGATCAAGATGGATAGTTGTATTACTACTTTGATTTCAGAGGAGATGAGTGGTTCATAAGGGGATAAAGAAAATATAGATTCAAATCAAAAGGATGCTCAAAAATTCTAAGGAAGAGTAAAGTGTTAGAATTGTGGGAAGAGAGGGCACTTGGAGGGAGTGTAGAAATTAAAAAGTATTTAGATTACTCCACAAATAAATCTTCTAATGATGGTGATAGTGATGCTTTATTTATTCCTACCAACACTATTATTAATGATGTTTACCTCATTAATTTAGGTTACTCCTACCATATAACTCCTCACAAGGAGTGATTTTTGACATACAATTTATGATACAAGAGAGGTTTTTGGTGACAGTTCAATACTAAGTGAATTTATGGTAAGGAAAAGACCGATATATTCATATTTTTTGTGATGGAGTGTTAAAATCCTTATTAATGTTTTTAATATTTCAAGAATTGTGAGACTTAACTTTTGTATCCAATTCAAATGATTCAAGTGTGCATATGACATTTTTCAAGTCTAGTTGTAGTTAAGGAAAAGGTATAGTCATGTTTTAACTTGACGAAGGGTTAAAACCCTTATTAAGGTTTTGCATATTTCAAGAATTGTGAAAAACTTACTTTTTGTATCCAGGTCAAGTGATTCAAGTGTGCATGTGACATTTGTCTAGTCTAGAAGTAGGTTGATAAGAGGGAACTTGGTGGTAGCTAACAAATCTCAAATTGGGACCATGTTTAGGTAAATGCCTCCGCATTTTGTAAATCTACCAATGTAATTAGCAAGACTAAAAATGTATGCATGTTGTGACACCAATGTTTGGGTCGTGCATAAATGAATAAGGTCTTAGGACCATTATTAATAAAATATTGGTTGATGATTTTTTAATTACTCTATTTGTAAAAATGATTTATGTAAGCATTGAATGTTTTCTTAATGAAACAAATCTTCATTTCTAAGGTTATAAATAAAATAGATGATTAAAAATAATTCATTTGAATGTGTTTGGTCCATTAGTTCTATGAGAAAATCTTGGTATTATATTTCATTCATTAACAATGCCTCTAAATACACCTAAATTTATGTTATGTGTTAAATCTAAAATTTTCACTAAGTTTAAGGTATTTAAAGCCTGAGTTGGAAAATAAATAGATTATAAAATAAAGGTGTTGAGATCTAACAATGGTGGTGAATATTGCTCCAAAAAATCTTATGAGTTCTATTTAAGCATGTAGGAAGATGATGATTAAGAAACTCAAAATTTAATTTTCTAACACGGGATTTGCGAGTTACAAAATACATTCTTGGTATAGAAATTAGTACGGATTAGGTACACATAAAGCTTTAGTTGAGACAAATTAAGTATGTTACTACAATTTTGCAATAGTTTAGTATGCATGATTATTTAATTTTCTATTGGCACTAATCTTTCTTTAGATATGTGTCCTAAATTGGATAATGATTTTGATGATATGTTTTCATGTATGCATAGTTTGCACTAGTCCTAATATTACCCAAGTAGTGAAATTTTTGATGTGGTTTATGTCTAACCCTTGTAAGGAGCATTAGAGAAGTATGTTAAGAGGGATTTTATAAATTTTAAAGGAATGTGTGATTACTATTTGTGTTATTATGGTATTGATGATGTGGATGAGACGTTAGACATGTACAAGGATATATGAATCAAATTGGATATTTAACTTGTATAGTAGAAGGTTGATAAATGGCTGTGTTTTCTATGTTTGGTCTTGCAGTGAGTTGGATGAGTAAGAGACAAGCCATGGTTAATTTTTCTACCAACAAAGTATATTATATGGATGTTACATGTTTCTTTAAGGAAATGGTATGGTTATAAATAATTTGTGCAAGTATTGGTTTTGATTACAAGGTGATTAAACTTGGTTGTGACAATCAAAGTGTTATTTATTTTGCCAAGAATTCTATGTACCATGTTTGTACTAAGGATGTTGATAATTTTATGTAAAATATGGTAGAGAACAGTAAGGTCTTATTTTAGAAGGGTGACACTCAACACAATATTATAAATTATTCCCTCACGAATTCATTAACCATTGAGATTTTATCTTGCTAAAAGAAAGTCATGTGCCTTGAATTCTACATGATATATTTTATTCTTCCTCTGGATGTCATTTTAATGTATAATATAAAGTGGGGGAATATTAGGATAGTGTGACATTAAATTCTAATCCTGATATATTATTTAATTATGCATCTCTAGCAGTCTTAGAATGGGTACTTAGTCACTCATGTTATTGAGAGATATTACTATTTTATTATTATTCTCCTTGTTAACTTGAAATATTAGTTGTAATGGTATTCATGAAGGAGGTGGAGGTGGTTGTGGTAATTACAAAACTATTTTTAAAAAATTCTTAAATTAGGTGTTTAAATTGAGTAGTAGAGAATATTACATACTGTTGATGGATCCTATATGAGTTGGGTGGTGGATTTAGATGCCTACTTTATAATATGATCTATTTGTAGTGTAGAAAATAATACTCCTTTCTAAGAGGACCTTTAGTGACCTTTCATTTATGCATTTTTAAACCTCCCTTTATTATGCATCCCAAGGCCTATTTTATTTATTTCCTAACACTATAACCTGCATTGAATAAATGCTATTAATCAATTTAATGCCCCGAAATAAATTAGGTCCCAAACTTTTAGGTCAAGACCCATTCACCCATGTTCGAATGGGTCCCCTTTAAGTTCACAAATTCAAATTTAAATGTGTTTGGAGACATTTCAAATTTATAAATTCAAATTCTATGTGTTGGCTTTCGGGATCTAATAAACGAGAAACTAGAAAGGAAGCCTATGGAGCTAAGTCTTTTAATAATTTTTCACTAGAAAAGCAAGATATTCACATGAGATCACAAGGATTTACATTCAAGAGCAAGGAGAAATAAATCAAGCATTCAAAGTTGAAGTCTTGGAGTAGCATCCTATTTGTTTTTTTGGGTATTCAAGCTCATTTTGTCAATGTGATCAAGCATTGTCAAAGATTGATGATAGATTCCTATGGAGGATCATGATGGATTCTAGGTTTTGGGAGATGCACCAATCCATTCAACCAAGCTTAATGACTTGTTTCCTAAGTGGTTCCATCTTCTATTATCATTCTACTTTCTACCTAAATGAAGGTATATTTAGATTTGTGATCTATTAGGGTGATTTGATATCTCCCAAAGTAGGTCTTTGGCACTATTCATTGTTTCATTTAGGGATCCTATTCTAAGACATTTGAGTACCTGGTTTCTTTGCATTTAAGCTCTTATAATCTTAGACACACTTAAGATTAGGGCTTATACACACTTTCATGTTTTAGATCTATTATTTTCATCAAGTTTTAATTACCAAACTAGGGGTTTGACCGAGGCAAACCCCCATCCACAACCAATCAACAATTTTTGTTTTATAGATTTATCACAGGTTCAAATCCAGGAGTGAAGATTCAGAGTTATAGGAAAGAAGTGCAGGTTTCAAACTTAGATCTCATATTCAAAAAATCCTAGAATAGGAAACCTAGACCCATTCGCCCATGGGCGAATGAGTCCTTGATAGGCTTGTAGAAACTACTTTTTATGATAGGTGTGCAATGTTATTCTCTCTTAGATTTTTTGAAAACTTTGGTTTATCTTAGTTTTATGTTTAATCTTCAAAATCCAAGTTATAGATTGCATTTTGGAGTTGATTTTCTATTTTTAGTTTTTCTCCTCAAAGAGTTGTTTGACCTTGACCCCCATCCTTCAAGCATAAATTGGATTGATTCACCTAAGGTTTGATAATCAATTCATTGTGGGGATCTCATTTCCTAATGAATGTAGGAAGATAGGGTCTATTTCCACTCTTTGGACTTAACTTTCCATTTTTGGGAAAGCCCCTATTTTCTTTCATTTCACTATTATGGGTAGTTTACAAGTCAAAAGTAATGTTTATTATTAGTGTGGAGGTTACATTTACTATTTATTGCCCATTGGGAGTTACTTTTACTATTCTCACAAGATCCTATTCATTTTGGATGTAGAAGTTTTTGCTTTTTACCATGGTTAACTGGAGGCATAAGGTGGTAGTTTCATGAGGCTATTTTGTAAGTACACATATACGACCAAAATGTTGTTAGATTCAAGGGAGTTTAGAGTGATGCATATGTACTTTTTTTTTGTAGACTAATATTATTGGGCCTCTCTTTGAGGGTAGGTTATTTTCAAAAGGGTTTCTCTATGTATATCCATTGTTACGTGTTTCTTCATGATGAATTTCTATTTTTCACATTGATGACTTAAGCTTCTATTGGCAAGGGATCACCTAAAGACAAAACATTGATAAGAATATTATTGAAAACCACTGCAAAGAGGTTGTGGAGCTCCTAGCTAAAAATAAACCCTTTGGAAAAGTAAGAAAATGTAATGGAAACATCCATCAAATAGATATTTGGATAGGGAAACATGTAATGTAATAGAAGTAGCAATAGATATAGAGAAATAGTAGGATATAAATTATGAAAATAGAAGTAAAATTTATAAGAAGGATTAATTACACAGTATATGTACATAATGTATAAGCATTAATATATACATATGGAGTTATATCTTATGTGTGTTATGGTAAATATGGCAATAATTTTTGTACTTATATTTCATTTTGTTAACTAGTTTATGCACAGTCCAGATTAACTCCTTATCGGGCTCTAGTACTACCGAGTCTAGGGTATAAATATAACACAAAAATTACTTGGGGCTCAGAACTTCAGTCTATGTTTCCCCATTTTTCTTGCTAATATTGGTTATGTTTTTGACGTCTTGGTTAGGAAATATAGAGGAGAACAAGGATAAAATATAATTTTCAATCTAGATAGGAGAACTAGAAGAAGAGATAACTTTTTATTATATACTGCAACACTATATCCTTGGTATCAATTTTGTGAGAGGGGGTTAGGCATAAAGGGGATGGAGAATGGAAAGGGTTGGATCTTCAAAAGGTATCCCTAAAGGGATGTTACTTATAGAAAAATTTAGAAAATAACGTGGCCTTTCATGTCGTAAAATTGTACCTCGTGGAAATTTCACACATGCATTTAGGCCCGCCTTATTTATGGCAAAAAATTATAAGTTGGAATTTCATGATTTTGACTTCATAGGTGATAATGATGAAGCGCTAGTAACCTGGGTGTTTGATTCTCATAAATTTTTGGTTAGATTCATAATGTACAAACGTCTACGCAATGCACTAGTGTCCCCATGATTTTTGAGATTCAAAAGCGAATATTATGTATTGTTTGTCCATGACACATTTCGTAGCAAAGGATGTGTGTGTAACGATTCCCCTCACTGATGCAACTTAAAAAAACTCCATTTTGACCCTCATTTTAAAGGGTGGGAATCTAAGAAACAAAAAGGAACTCTTTCTCTCACTCTTGCAGTGAAGCTCTACAGGAATTATCTCTCACACAACAGTCAAGACTCCTCTTTCTTACAAGATTTTCACGTTTATCAATCCAAGAGATGACCCAAATGTTGTTGATAATTCTCCCTTTTCATTTTATCTTATATGATCTCATCTACATAATATTGTCTTTACTTATCTAATTATATTTGTGATAGGGTTCTCCTCTGCAAGATTTATTTCCATCACACATCTTTTCTTTATGCATTTTATCTATCTCAATTGTACCTGGCTATCCATGGAGGTGGAAACATTGAAACAAGGGGTTTGATTGAGGGAAGCCCTTAAACATCCCCCAACATTTTTCCTATTTTTCTTGTGTGTAGATGAATAGGTTTGATGAGTTGGGTATTTTGAATATGGAATTTTATTGTTTGTTTCATCAAAGACCACAGTGCAACACATAGATATTCATGCGATGCGCTAACATTTGTGGTTGAGAGATAATCTACTGGAAGGTATAATTTGTGGTTTATGTACTCTTTGTTTATGTATATCAAATAATTTAAAATTATGTCATTTACTCCTTTAATTAAGTGATTTCAATATTCTCATCATCTAAAACCTAGTGTCAATTTGGTTAAATTGTGTAAGAATTATTCATTATTTATCTTGTCACCTAAGTAGTGTCTTTTGACGTAATTAAGGGACATTTCATCCTTAAGAACTTGTTGTATTGAGGGTAGTGAATCTCATCCTTTACATTTTGGTGAACTCGACATGAATGAAATCATGTCAAATCTCTTTCTTCAAAATTTTAATTCTTTTGATAATGCAATTTTAGAGTAGGAATTTGATATGTTGGATGACACCCTAAATGATTTCTTAGAGGCATCTCCTTCGATTCAAAAGTTTGATGAGAAAACTTCCCCATTAAAACCTTCTTCTTCGTAACTTGAGAAGCCCATAAATGTAATTTTAGTCTATGCCACCCCTCAAAGGCCTAAGAGACTAGTCATTTATGTGACTCTGGCTAGCCCTTCTCCTAAAAGAATTCATTCTATTCCTAGGGTTCCTATTGAAAGGGATACCTGATATTTACATGAGATTCATGCAATATGAGGTTCCCTCTTATAGAGAAATATCCCATACTTACAACACTAGAAGGAATCAATAGAATATTAATCAACCTACTTCTTTACTGCCTTCTCAACCAAGCCTTCCTCAAGCACCTAGACCTGCAGTTAAGCAATCAGGTGAGTATGATCTTATCGAGCAGCTTCATGTTGCTCCAATCAAGATCTCACTTTAGGATTTGCTTCAAACTACTCTATTTTACTAGGCTATACTTCAAGAATCCTTGCAAAAGATTCTTTTACCTTCTTCCACTAGGTTGATAGATTTTAATGCATTGTTAGATCATATTCGTGTAGAATCATCAAATATTATATTTCATCCACATGAAATCCCACCTTCAAAAGTATAAAAGCAATTAGATCATTTGATGATAATAGTTTATATATTAATAATATCAGCATTAGACATGCTCTCGTTGATACCGATTCGGCACTCAATGTATGTAGCATTGATTGATATTGACTAAAATTAAAGTTGATTCCTTGATGCTTCTTCCTTATATATAGTGGGTTTGATAATGTCAGTTGACAAGCCTTAGACATGATAATCTTTCCTTTAAGTTTGGGACTTGTTACCATGCCCACCTTGGTATATGTTATGCCAAGATCATTACCATATAATATTCTCTTGAGGAGGCCATGGATTCATGCTTTGGGAGTGGTTTCTTATACTTTACACTATTATGTTAAGTTTGTTGCTAATAATGAGGTGATTATAATCAAGGTTGACCTTCATTCTATACACATGTGAAATGGCGGCTACTGGTCAAACTTCAATTACACCTACTCTTAAAAAATTTATCTCTTCATTATCTTCCAATGTATTGACATCTACTCCAAAAGTACCTATTACAGAGGATCTACTCTGGAGAAAGATATCACTAAAGAAGATATTCTCGAAGAAAAAAGTATTGAATGTACTCCTATTTCTTCTCCTAAACTGAATGTGTGTCCAGATGATGATTGGTGATCCTTGAACTTCACTGAATCTTATATCAGTGAACACAAAGAAGATTCAATCCATCTAGATATTCCAAAAATCTCATTTGTATCTACTAAGAAGGATGATTATGCTTATGTAAGAAGGGTGATACTTATAGTATGGAGTACACTCTATACACTAATCCTCCTTCTCAGGAATTGCAATCATGTTATGGACCAATATTTAATATCTTCTCTAAATTTGGTTACAAAGGTAAAGGTTGTGGGCGTAATGAACAAGGTATTAAAGTACCCTTAGAGGTTGATCCATGTGACTGTAAGGTTGGACTTAGATATTTCCCCACAACATCTAAGGTGAAGTTGTGGTTGAATTTCAACATGGTTTCTATCGAATTTTTTCCTCTTAAACTAATTCACCCTTAATATATGAAAAGAAAGGTAGAATCTAATGAAGTTCCTCTATCTAATGTTTCCTCTTTAGATGAAACTCTTGAAGAATTCTTGGGAATCTATTCTAACCTACCTTCTTATCATCATCCATGACAATTCCTATATTGATTTGAAACAACTGAAATATGGAGGGAGAGGGTTTCTATCCTTGAAGAGATAGGGGCCCTCCTATTTCACTCAAGTTTTACTCAAGGAAACCTTAGAGATCTCAATCCAAGGATGTAAAGGGGAAAGAGATCTATAATAGGGGTGTCCTAGGGTCTGATTAGAAACTAAAGAGGGGTTCACCACCAAGCTAGGGCTTGGAAAGACTAATTAAATGCAAGACCTAATGTTTAAACCTAATGTAATGCAAGACTTCACTAAATGACCTAGAAATGCATGTAAATTAGAATGTAAGACTGAGAACTCAAAAGTGTGCATTTGGGAACCTAAATATGCCTAGAATGAGCTTTGAAACACTGAAAAATGTTGGAATTAGGGCATACTAGGACTCATACGCCAGTTTGGGTGTATCAGTCCCAAACTAGGGTTTTTGGTCTAGAATAGGTTTCTGACAGTGTAGATTCAGGATTTGCAAAAATATATAAAATTTCTTATAGTGGGACTCATATTCCACTTCTGGCGTATCAATCTCATTCTACTTTTTTGGAAATTCAAAGTCCTAATCTGATCTCCAATCTCTTCCCTTCCTTCCCAATCTGATTTTTGAATCTGAACTTGTAAAAAGACCTACAAAATAGAATATAGTGTTGATTTACTTATGAGGGGTTTGCCTCAGTCAAACTCCTAGTTTAGTAATTAAACCTTGATAGAAACAAAGGATCTTAAATGCAAATGTTAACATAAACCCTAACCTTAAGTGTGTCCAATATTAGGAAATATAAAATGCAATGCAATCCTATTCTATTGTGCTAGAATGAGATTTAAGAATGAAGCATTAACAAGATTGACCCCCTTGGAGAGATGCCTAATCACCCAAATGAGCCCTAATAATGTATGTACCTTCCTTAAGCTGAATGTAAAATGATAATGAAGGATCAAATCATTTAGGAAACAAGTCATTAGGCTTGGCTTGATGGCTAGTTGCATCTCCCCAACCTAGAATCCATCATGATTCACCATAGGAAACCATAATCGACCATTGAAAATGATAGATATTGAATGAAAGTGAGCTTGAAGACCTGCAAAAACACAATAATGCTACTCCAAGACTTCAACTTTGCTAATTACTTATTATTGAATGCTCTTGTGAAGAATGTTTGAATGCTTGGATCTTGAAATTGCTCTTCTAGATTCTTGCTCAAATAAAAAATGACTATATAATCTTTTTTATATAGGCATTACACCTAATTTACTGTTATTTAGATCTCAAAAGCTGTCATCAACCAAAAATTTGAATTAAAAACTTGAAATTTGCACTTAATCCCTAAAAAGGGGCCAAATGGGACTCATACACCACTTCTGGCATATGGGTCCCACCTAGGGGGACTCATACGCCCAAGGTGGTGTATGGGTCCCACCTAGGGGGAATCATACACTGAAGGTAGTGTATGGGTCCCACCTAGGGGGACTCATACACCCAAGGTGGCGTATGAGTCCCACCCTAGATTGTTAGGATGGGTTGTTAGCAATTTTAATTCTTTTGATGATTTTATCAAGTTTTTAGTTTAAACAAGCCTCAAGATCCAAAATAAAGGATCTTAGGCCCGCCTATTAATAATTTTTTAAAAGGGTATTTAATGTAAGGGTACCAAAATAGGTCCAAATTGGGTAAGAAATTACACTATCTCCAAGAAGGGAGTACAATTTTTGTTGCCAAATTTAGCCCCCACTTTATCGCCCATATGAATCTACATGAATATACAAGCTAAAGGAATCTGAATAGTACACTTCATTTCATAAAAGGATACTCATATGGATTCATTCATAATGTGAGAGAATAGAGGCCCCATTGTATAGCTATCTACAAGACCAGAATGTTAGGAATCATATCCTGCTTGACACAAATTCGTTAGTTGTTCAAAAATCCTCTTATCTAACTTCTCATAGAAATCAAATTCAAGGGTAGATGTATGCCCCCCCTTGATTCCACTTGTTTTATGGAGGTGGAATTAAGGTAGTAATCTAGCCACATTGAATTGGATAAGTCGTATCATAGGGTATTTCCAAGTACCATACCGCATATGATAGATATTTGATGAGAAAAAAAGAGGAACCATGATTCCAACGCAACAAACAACATCTAAAACTGAGCTCTCTAGCCTCTAGTATGTTAATTTGAATGAAAGGCACTTTTAACCCTAATATTATAGTAAAAGCCTAATTTAACATATATAAGAGAAAAAAGTGAAGTAACTTGAACTAATTTTATCTTTTACCTACTTGTAGTTTGACTTTGTTTAGGATTCACGAGTGAGAATGTCGAGCCGATGAGAGTAGGAGCCTCCGAGACTTGAGGTCCTATGGGAGGAGGTAGCCCGAGGCGAGTTGCAGCATCAAGTGAGTTGATTTTTCTGTGTCTTAGCTTTGTCCTTACACATTCATTTTATGTTTTTATGCATTTCTAAGTTGATTTAGTCCACCCTAGAAAAAAAAATTCGCAAAGTGTCTCATTTCATCGTGAAGTGTCCCAAAAGGGAAATAAAGTGTCTAGGACCCTTAGAAAAGTACACTAGAAAAGCTTTAATACACTTTTTGACTGTTGATGTATAGATTTAATGTTTTAGAGTTTTGATAGGACATATTTTTTCTTTTTTGTTAGATTCTACCCTAGTCTCGACAGTGTCTCATTGGTAGACAAGCCTTAATTAATACATATTTTCAAGTATAATCCTGACATAAACCAACATGCAATCATAATTCATGTCTTTTTAAGTTGTGTGGCTCAGATTTAGTGATCTAGGACTCATATGACACCTTGGGTGTATGATTCCCACCTAGGTTTCTGGGCCTCGATCCTAATTTCACATGAATCTAAGTAATTTTGAAAAATGTGTCCAATAGTTAAGCCTAATGGGACTCATATGCCACTTCTAGCCTATGAGTCCCGTGTGGCCCAAAATTAAATTTAATTCAAATTCTTGGTGGGATTTTATCCTCCTATATCTAATATCGGCTTGTAGTGTTGTAATTTTGAGAAATTTGGCATAAACAAGTATAAATACAAGGTTATTTCACTCATTTTAATATAGCAAGTTTACAAGTGATCTAGCACCTTGAGTATTCATGCATCATAGAAAATTGGAGTTTACAAAAGCATTCAAGAATCTTCAAGAGTTTATTATCAAGTGTTTTGGAGCATTACTCAAGAATCAAGCATCATGTCAAAGTCATCATGCATCATGTTTGTTTTTGAGCTAACATTTGTGATGTAGGGTTTTATGATTCAAGCTAGCATTCAATTCAAGATCTATCACATTCAAGCAAGATTCAAGACCTACATCCATTGGAGCCACTTCATACATGTTTTCAACACTTTATTGCTAGGGTTTGGTGAGTTGCAACATTACATTTTTTTCATTCATCATTCTGTCATTTCATTTCTTACAAGGTTTGATTACCAAAATGGGGTTTGACCAAGGCAAACCCCTTTCTACTAACAAAACAATATTTTTCCCTCTCTTTAGTGTGTGATTTATAGATCTATGTTGAAGAAATATTGAAGAGAAAGTTCAGAGAAATTTGTCAAGTGTTCAAACTTCAAAGTTGTCAAAGTTGTCACCTTGCATTGGAGATCATTGAAAGGCATCTATAGGTTGAAAATCAAAGTTTCAGACCCAAAAATCAGGTGGAAAGGACAAAGTAAAACATTGAAGAGAAGAAATAGACTTTAAATTTCCAAAAAATCCAAACTTGACTAATATTCCACTTATGGCATATGAGTCATTGTACAGTCAGAATTGCAAATTTGTGGAGTTCTAGACATATCTCTGTAGATTTATGTTCCTGCCCAGAAACCCTAATCTAGGACTAAATCACCTAGACTGGCATATCAGTCCTAGCATACATTAATTTTAGTGTTTCCAGCATTTCAATTCATCATTCAAGCCCCTTCAGGTTTCTAGGTGCACATTTTTGGTTTCTCAGCTTTCTATTTAGCTTTACATACATTTCTAGGTCATTTAGTGAAGTCTTGCAGTACATTAGGTTTTAGCATTAGGTATTGTATTTCATTAGTCTTTCCAAGCCCTAGATTGGTGTTGAACCCCTCTTTAGTTTCTAATCAGACCCTAGGACATCCCTATTACAAATCTCTTTCCCCTTTACATCCTTAGATTGAGATCTCTAGGGTTTCCTTGAGTGAAACTTGAGTGAAATAGGAGGATCCCTATCTCTTCAAGGATAGAAAACCTCTCCCTCCTTATTTCCATTGTTTCAACATCCAACAGGGGCTAAAGCATTGTATTTCAAAAAATTTGGAGAAAAATCTACCACTACCCACAATACATAGCTCAGTTGCTGGGAGAACTGAAAAAAAGATATATTTCTAATGGAAAAAAGGGAGAATAAACATGTAGCTCCACATACATCTACAAGAGGACATACCATAGTCATATTCTAGCTCTATTAATTTCGTACTTTTTTGAGATAGACATTCAAACCTGCTATATTCGCTACGAGTGCTTTTTAAAAACTCTTAAAAATGGTTCACTATAACTAAATAGTGTGAAACTGTCTTCCACATTTGAAACCATCGAATATTCAATTTTCACCAACTTTAAAACCAACTTTATTTGTTCAATGATCCATTATAATGAGTAAAAATATGTTTATTTTACCTAAAAGTGAATTTTTTATAGGTTATCAAATATATACTTTCTTATATAGTCAAATGTTTAGATCTAAAGAGAATATTTTCTTCCAACATTATATTTTTATTTTCTTTTTATACATATATCCTTGTGGAAGAAAACCTCAATTACAAGTGTTTTATTTCCCTCTCATTAGGCGACATTCATATCTTTGTATCCTAAACTACACACCTGAACATCAATATCATGTTTTATAATGCGTGAAAACTAAGATTATCATGGTGAGTTATCATAATAAGTACACATTTGTATCCTTGAACTAAAAGTGGTGCATTACTGACAAAAAATATTTTTAAGGGAATATGCTCATAAAAACCTTAACAATACTCAGAACTAAACTTAAATAATTAACATGCAAGTATTTCCATATTAGTCTTACAAAGAAAATATCATAATTAACATAGAAATTTCAACAAGATTTAGAAAAATAAAATAAAATAAATAAGATTAGGATTAACCACAAAAAAAAGTGACATAGATATACCCTCAAAAGGTAAAATAAAATAGCATTGAATGCACACCCAATGTATTACCCAATAAGAATCAATGGTCACAGTACATTCTTAAAGTCTAATGCTCGATATCAAGAGAAAATAGAAATTAAAACTCTTCATTCTGCAAGGAGAGTTGAAAACATAACCTTCCAAAAAACATATAATACTTTTATTTGAATCCCTCCATATATAGACTTAAAGAAGCTCAAAAAATTACCAAAAGGGAAACCCATGAGAAAAAAAGGTCCAGAATCCCATGGCAAGAATTCTTACAACCCACTTTAAATGAGTGACCTCCAAAATTAGAATATAACTTCTTCATGAACATATTTGACTTCCACCACTCAAGTTGGCATATGTAACTCCTTAGCACTCTCCCTATGAAACACACACTCACTAATAAATAGAATATGCTCTTACAAGTTCATCATGCATTCCCTTCATTAATTTCTCATTACAACAATATTTCCAATCCTTCATAAAATAATAAAGTAATTACATGTCCTTATGCTCACATAAGTGTGAAATTTTCCCACTCAAAAAGTCCTAAAGATACATAAATTATATACCTATCTATAAATAATCAAGTTGTAAGAATTTAAGAAATGCGAGGTGAGTAACACTTCTAATCTTATAATGTTTTCTTTTAAATTTTAATTGGATAGAGAGCACATAAATATAAGATTATTTTTCCAAGAATATAAAAAAACAAATAAATATAGTATTATGGAATAACCATCGTACTTAGCTAGTATTTGCATGGTGTGATGGTTTAAAGGTGGTATTTTTGTTCTTGCCACCAAGGTTCAAACCCCATTGGGGTGGTATTGTTGAGTGGTTGTATTCTGGTTCATAGCTTTGGTCAATTTAAGCATTTACCCCTTGAATAAAAATAAATAAATAACCATCTTACTTACATAATATTACTATTGGTTCAATAAATATGACAAGATATATTTCTTGATTCATATGAAGGCTCTAACAAGAACTCTTAAAGATTTAGCCAAAAAAAATGCAAAAAATTCATTTTTGAAAATGTATTAATTTACAAATATGCAAGTTCACATTCAAAAAATAAATATTAGCATTGTTAGGGAAAAAAATAGTTTTGATTGATTAAAAAGTAATATGAATAATAGCAAGTATAACTTACCCATCATAGTGGTTACTTGCTAGGGAAAGGAATAATAAGTAAATTCACATTTACAATTTAACTTAAATCTTTAATATATAAATTACATACATAAACTCAACTTGCTCCAAAGAGGTTCACATTCAAACAATAAATATTAGTATTGTTAGAAAAAAAATTGATTGATTACAAAGTACAATGAATACTAACAATTATCACTTATCCATCATAATAGTTAGCTGCTAGGACAATGACTAATACAACTTGCTCTAAATAATTTGGAAAAGTTTGCATTCAACTAATAAATATTAATATTGTTAGAAAAAAAAATTATTGATTATAAAGTACAATGAATAGTAACAACTATCACTTATCTATTATAATAATTGCTTACTAAGGTAAGTACTAATAAGGAAATTTACATTCATAATTTAATTTAAATATAATTTATAAGCTGCATACATAGACAACCCACAACTATGAACTTGGAACAACATAAATACATTGCTACTTAAGCAATTATGACATAAATGACATAACCTAGAATCCTAAGAACTTGGAACCACATAAATAAATTATCACTTAAGGACATATGACATAAAAGACAACAAAGCCAACATCATAAAGATCCCCAAGACATAGTCTCATAGTAAACTCTCTTTACATATAGTCATAGCCTCATCACTACATGAGGTGGAGAAAGATAACCTTCCAAAAAATGCATAATACTTTCATTTGAATGATCCCTCAATATATAGTCATAATCAACTCTTTTTATGTTTCATGTTGGCTTTTCCATGTATATTGTATTCTCAATGTGCATATTAGACCTCATTGAAAATAAAAGTTTAAGCATAAATAAAATGAAATCCAAGTACAATAGTACACACAAGGCACATCACATCTCTATGATCTCAAAAATGTGTAGAATTTATCTCAATGAAACACATCATATAAATCACACCTTTGAATGGATTCTCAAATCAATGTGATAATCAAGGCATATAAACAAATACAATAATCATGCATCTCAATACCATGTTCACCAAATAAATTCAATAATCATTCATTTAAATACCATGTTCACTAAACAAATTCATATTGAATGACAGAGTGGTAACATAAGTATAACCCATGAATGGATCAAATACTTATTTAAGACATCACATGATACATAAATCATGAGTCGGTTGATTAAATATAGATTACTCAAGTAGATTGACACTGCAATAGGAAATAACAATTATCAACACATGAACTAATATCATAGATATTTATCTACATCTCAAACATTGTATAAAGAAAAACATTGATCATATAATCATCTTCAATTATCATCTAAGCATAAAAAATTGTATAATCATACACATAAACGTGTCACAAAAGAAGGTATAAAGGGTATAACAAGGGTGTCAAAACAAATGGGCTTTACAAATTGTAATTTTTTTATCTTTATGAAGGTTTAACATATGTTTTTACGTTAAATTATTTCACTATCATTATTGGAAGCTTTTATAGAACTTAATCCATATTTTTCAAGTTCCAACAACATCTTATATGTAGCTGAATATTTTACGCATGCACGGTCTCTTTCGCATTTGCATTGGATTGAGAATCTTTCTTTATTAGGAATTTCTACCACAACATTGAATAGAAATCTACACAAACAACCATCAATGAATATTAGTTAAAAGAATACCATCAAAATCAATGTGAAAATAGAACCTAGAAAATACCTTGCATTTTAAGAGGCATGTAAGTTTTCTCTATCAATGCAAATTGAGGTCCCCTACAATCTATTTTCTGACACAATTCATATAATTTTCATCTATAGTCACCTTGTTACGAACTAAGAAAAAATCTTAATGTGAAACAAATCCACAATAAAATGAGTATTGAATGATATTAATCTCTATAGTAAAATTTTATCAAATTGTGGCTATCATATAACAAACCCATTTTTAATTAGGTTACTTGTTAGTTATGTTGGTAGTAACGTTATATGCTAAACTTGTATTTCTATAATCTATAAAATAGAACATATTATTGGAAATTTGATATGGTTACACTTTATGAATGTTGCCTACCTAGTAGGGAACACACTTTCTTCGTCCTCTTCTTTGGATGATTACTTTCTACATTCTCATGTCTAAGCACTTATGTCATACATATACCTTCCTTTCCCTCTTCCAATTTATGCTTTCCAGCTGGAAGCTCATTATCCTTTTTGTTAGTGGATTTCATATGTCAAAGTGGATCCAGGTCTTTACCTTCCATTTATTTGCTGCTACAAGATAAATTATTCTCGTAATGTGTTTCTCCTCTGTGACATTGATCTTGTGAAACAATCATATCCACTTCTCCTAAATCTATTTATTGACTACTACCAATTATCTACATCCCAAAATAAAAATATTATTTCCATTTGTTGCATTCAATTTTTTATTTGGGAAAAATTGCAGCTATCATAACTAAACTCAATATTATATGAATGACAAACCATTTTTTCTTGAGCAATGAGGTTGGATGCATGTTGAGTTTCATTCCCAGTTGTGTCCTTTGAACTTTGGGCACATGTATGATGGTCATGATATATTACCTTTACCTTATTTAGAGAACAACTATTTTAGGATTATAAATTCCCAACTATTAGTATTGTCTATATGATGTTATTGATTAGTAAAACCAAATTTAGATTTGAGAATTAAAATAATTAATCTTTCAGTTATGATAGAATTTGTAAGGATGTATGCATTAAACACTTCTTGATCAAATTTCTTAGGTAATTTAGTGTCTGGTCTCTCTTTGCTAGACCATCTTGAAAAATAGCTTGACGTGACCAATATTTGAAATTACCTTTAACAGTGCCAACATATATTTGGCAGCTTTAGTTTGTGTAGACCTCTTATTTATGTCTAACTCTTCTCCATATACTATGGATTCCTTAAGTTGTATTTGTATAGTGGCCACATAAACATTCCCTAGATTAGTGATCTTCCACTTGCATTCATAATGGTGTTGATAGTAGAGCTCATACAACTCCCATAGTGGATGTAATTTCATGTTTTCAGGTGTAACCAAGGGAGATAAAATAGGTTTTATTTTATCCTAGACAACATTTAGGTTAAATTGAGTATCTACTAATATTGCACCTAAAATGCTTTTTATTAAATCTCCTAGTACCTGCGTTCAAGAAAAATAGTAAAATGACATAAGTTGTAATCGAAGAGAACACTTATATTAACATACAAATAAAATACAATGCTAATCACATCTATGATCTACTTACTAACAAAATAAATTAATACTTTTTTTGTGAATACCTACTAGAAATCTTTTATTGTATAATTATCTATGTATTTTTAATGTTTAATTAATAAAAATTTCATATGGCTTTTCAATCCAAATAAATATTAAATACGTAGAATAAGGCTCCTCAAACATGTATTTGAGCAGGTTAAAAAATCACTTTTTTATCTAAGAAAAAAATACATGTAGGCTGATTGTTTCTATAAAGTAGGTATGCACTAAACTAAAATTGAAGGAAAAATTCTTACATGTAAAATTAAATAACTTATCTTATGAGCATGCATTCCTCCTCCAAATGACATAAATTGGAAATCACCACATTTACGTTGTTCAAAGTCCTCAAGAAAATTTTCTATTTGATTTCCTAATTCATTTGAATGATGACGAAGATGGTTTTGAATATTATGTTTCACTTTTACTTGAGCAAAGTTCTCATTGTTAACAGATGTTTTCCATAAACTTGTGTCCTTCAGACAGTTCTTGGTATGTTGAATAATAATGCTGAGTAATAAGAAAATTGAGCACAGAGTCGCCTAGGAATTCAACTGTTGTCAAATATCAACATAATATTAAAATTTAGTTCTATATTCTAGAGGAATTTCATCTTGCAAGTACAATCAAAGTACTATTTGGGTTGCACAATGTAAGGTGAAATAAAAATTACCTTGTTGGAACATCCTCCATGTTCATTAATTGAAGCATGTGTGATTGCTTCCACTAAGAGGGATATGTTCTTAAAATGGTAATTTAGAAGTGATTGCAATTTGTCCAATCTTTTTTTCAAATCAGTAGGATAAGCAAGAGTGTGATTGAATGCAGACTTTACTAACTTGTCTTCAATGTCAACCTCCATGTTCATCCACTTCAAGAACTCATAGGTTGCAATTGTACCACCTCCAATTAAATGTGCTCCAATTAAAGCCTCCACAACATTTGATATTGTTTTCAATCAAATCCATCGATGTCCCTTGTCACAAACCTTCCCCATTTGGACATTGCTAGGATCTCCTAGGTTGCAAGAGCAGGGAATAATACTCTTACAAAATAGCCTAGGAGAGACCCATTTGTGCACATCAAATAGTTCATCTATGATGTATCCCTTTTCATAAAGCAAAGTAAAAATCAACATCTGAATACAATATTTTCAAATGAATAATTAAATAACTGATAAAGAAAAAATATTAGATTAAACCTAAAATAGGAAAAAACTCAACTTATACATAGAAAATATCAAAATCGAAATTCTCCATATAAACAAGCAATGGTTTTCTATCAGAAACAATATCAACTATTATTGAGTCAATTGGATTAAGAAAAAATCTAAGATGAAAAACAAAAGAAAATTATGTAAAGAATTAAACATGTCCTTTGCCTCCAAGAAGGCCAATATCAGTATAGTCTCCTCATATTAAGGTCCATGTTATGCTTGCTACTAATTTTTAAACCTTGAGAGAGTTCAAACAAAAGAGCATAACAATTCTGACTAGTACAACACTGCTTATCCCTATTTGCAATAGTCTGATACTATTATTGGTTATTCCTGTTTTACATAATTTGAATGCTATTATGCATTAGATTTCAACATTGGTTATTCCTGTGGATGTTGTAAACTATAGATTTCCTGATATCTGCTTAGACTATAATAATGAAGGCTCAAAGACAATAAGAAATAGAGACACACATGCAAATGAATAATAGTAAAGAGTAAAAGAAACACAAAATAGTAGCTCATTTTAGCATTAGGATTTCTAACCTAAAATATATTTACCAAGATTTATTTAGTCACTTGCTTAATAAATATAGCAATTTAATACCTGCAAATTACGATCCAGTGCCAAACGATGAAGAGTTGTGTTACAAACTACCTCAACTCTACATGTTGATAACCATCCCTCATCCTCATTTTCATATTTCATAAAAAGATGTTGACTAATGGCATATTTCAAGAATGAGTCACCCAATAACTCTATAAGCATTTATATGAAGTGAGTGCTTCCTTTATCTACCAGCAAAATAAAGTAGTAAAAGATTAACAATATTACTTATGACAACAAAAGAAAAAAGTGGAGCAAGTAATCTTAAATAAATAAATAAAAGCAAACATAAGTTCATATTGAAGTCATTAAGAATAAAGGCAAACATAAAAACATAAATATTTAAGTAGATAAAGAAAAGGAAATTATTCATTTTAAAATTTACTCAATAATTATTATATTTTTGACATTTTTTATTTTATTTTTAATGTAAAAAATATTTACTCTTTCAACAACTTCTTTCAACAACTTTTCAAATTAAATAAACAATTTTCTTTAAATTTAATTTTAAATGTAATTTTATTTTTCTATAGTAATAAAATGAATAATATAGTACATATAAATAATTAAAAAATAATTTGAACATTTAATTTTAATTTATTTTAAAATAATATTAAATTATAGTGGACATAAGTTTTGTGCATTTTATATTTGTATTTACAAGAATATTTATGGAAGGAATTTTATGTGTTCTTTGAATCAACATTGTAGATTACACTCAACAATCCTCTTCAAGATGATGAAATGCTGAATGCAATCTGAATGAAATTTTATAAAAATAAATTAGACAAATAAAAGATGGCATCAAACAAATTCACAGCAAGCAATTGACCGCCAGAAAATTCACTGCCAACAATTCACCGTCATGACAAATTCACCTCAAGAAAAATTCACTGCCAGCAATTTCCATGACAATGAATCACTGCCAACAATTAATCAAAAATCAATTAGACAAATAAAAGATGGTATCAGACAAATTCACTGCCAACAATTTCCATGACAATGAATCACTAGTGGTGAATTTTTCGTAGTCATAAAAGATAATATAATTATTTTCAATAGACAAATGTTATAAAATATTTCTAACCTACTTGATTGAAATATCCATAATTACTATCATATGAACAACAAATGAAACACTGCTACTTGAATTAAATAGCTCTAAGAATGCACCTGTAAGTGGAGGGGTAAATATTCAAATTACTTCACTTATTAATCATAATATTTTGTATGCTATACTATGTTTGAAAATTACACAGCCCAACTGAAGAAAAAACACAGGAAAAAGGCTTACCATCTGTTTTTAATTAGATCATCAGTAGAGGAGGAATGAGAACAAAATATTCCAATGGTATCAACCTCCATTAAAAGTATCTGTTAACTCATATGTAGAGATCTTGAGAAATATGAAGACAAGTTAAAAAATAGGCATGCCACTTATAAAGCTGTGTATACCATCTTTCTGCAGCATATTCACCAGCTGAATTATAGTATAACTAATGAATTTCCTGAACACTTATATGGTTTGAAGGAATATGATAACTAATGACTATGGGTGTGTATCCCTATAAGAAGAAATATTACATCTAGAAGAGTTATAGTATAAAAAGAGAAATTAAGGGTTTATGCTTCCAAAGACGAGAGTGGTAGGGGTTCTCGCAATAGTAGATGCTACACATATGATAATAAAATAATGATAACCTAAAATACCATTATAAAATTATGATTATCAATTTAAAATTATAAACATTAAACATTATAACATTTTAATAATAAGAGACATTTCATTATGAAAAGACACGACCCCAACTCCATGGTGGATATAAACTGGAAGACATTCCAAATGGGAGCATCATGGAAGGAAGAAAAAAATATATATATATTTATAAACAAACTTCAGAGCAAGGGGAGATACAAGGAATGACACATATAAACATCGAAGGGGATATCTGAGATTATATGGTCATCTTTGACCAGCTTTAGAAACTTTTCCTTGGATACCTTGACCATTAGAGCAACCTGCACAGAAATATTGGAGAGGGTGAGTCTTTTACAAGACTCAGTAAGTGCACGCTTGACCCCACTGAACTTTTCTTCATTTCTCTTTTTCCAAATATACCAAAGAATTTCGGTTGAAACAAGAATCCAAAACAACATTAATTATATTCTAATAATTTCTAGAAAACAACAAAATAATTTTGTTGGGTCTTAGATTATTGTTTTTATCCCAGTGCATTGATTATGACAATCAAAGTTTCATACTTCCCTTGCAAAAAGTCAGTCAAAAAATATATGGTTCACATATTTTGGCACTCAACAAAACCTACATATCTCAATATCCTCATATTTGCACTTAATCAACAGTCTTTGCAATGTAAGAAGCCATCAAAAGCAAGCTTTCTTTGGCTCTAGCATGTTTGACCAAGAGTTTTTGAAGATCTTTTCCCACTCGTTCTTGCCTAGTTTAGCTTTCTAGATTCAGTTTAGATATGTACAAATGTCTTGCTGGCTGGTAAGAGTATTATACACCTTTCTTGCAGTTAGCTTGGGGAGTTTGGAGCCATCACTCCACCTGAAGTCCTTGTATTGGTCTGATTCAACCACATGATTGACATTCTCTAGGATCTCTTTATAGGCCTCTTTTTTAAAGTGGAGTATGTTTTCCAATTGGTCGCGGGTAACTTGAATTCGTTACTCAATTGGTTCCAATCTTTCAGTCCCCTATCCTCCATGATATCAGCAAGGTACTTAATGCCCTTATTCACCCAAGCCCTGGCAGAACAACCCTGCTTTAGCACTAAAGGCTTGCCATTGTGGTAGAGGTTCCACCATATCGACCTATGCGCAAATATTTTAGATTTCGTGAAAGCTTGGGTGTTATGAATGTGCCCATTTATGAGCTCGCATGCCTTATATATTCTCTTGAAGACCATAGACCCTTCAGTCCTTATTGGTTATTTGTTGCACATGAGGTCACATAGCAGAAGCCCCTTACATGTCTTTGCATGCTTAAGCACACCCCTTTCTATGTTATTCCTAATCAAGATCTTCCACGGCTCATCTCCATCCAAATATTTAGAGATCCATTTTGAGGCCAAAGCTTGGTATGTGCAGGATCATGATGGGCCAAAAAGTGGCAATATGATGGGTATGTGGCTGACGACTTTTTTTTACCAAAAATTGATGAAATGAAAAGGGTTTTTAAAGGAGATTCTCAGCTTTCCACCAATATAAATTATGCTTTACTTTGAATTTAATAAAAAATTATTATTAATTTTTTATTTGAATTACGACTAAAGTCCTGATTGATAGGCTGATTGAAAAACAACTATAGCTTTCAAACGGTATCACATTTTTTGAATCTGAAACATGCATCACATTCTATGCTTCGTATAATATAGGATTAAAAAGAAAATTTGAATTTCATGAAGTTTTGACCAAGTTAACGTATCGTATTGATAATGAGTTTTTTATATTTTAAAAATTTGTAATAAAAAATTCATAATTAATTATTTACTTGGAAAAAAATTATAGAAAAATATGCATCATATCAGGACATGAGTCCTCTACTTATACCTAAAATATTATAAAAAAATATTATCATTTTATTGTGGTTAGGATGGTCAGACAGACACCTACTTCTTATTTTTTCCCTGAAATTTAAGTACTACTGCATTGAAATTTCAAATTTTTACCAAATAGATTTTTTTTCCTTTTAAATAAACCTAGTAGTTTAGAAACTACATTCAATTTTCTAAAAATTCTATTCTTACATATTTTTGAAATAATATAGATAACTTATTCAAATTTTTACGTCAAGTTTCCTGACTCTGTTTTTTCTGATTTTTTTGCCACTTAAGGGCCTATTTTTTCCATGATTATCCTGCACATACCCAGCCTACTCCTGCTCTATGCCTTACATTTTTAGGTTTTTTAACCCCATCCCACCTTCTGCCTTTCTTAAACAGCACCACTTCCATTTTACTATGTGCTTCTTTTTCTTTCCTTTCCCATATGACCACAAGAAGCTTCTAATTTTTTTTTTGTATCTCCTCTACCTGATAACTACTAGATAACTAGACATAGGAAAATTATAAACTATAGGAAGCAAGGATTTTTTGGCATATCTATATTCTTCTAGAGCCAAGGAGAGAAACTTCTTGTTGCATTTGTTTATATTTTTGTCTATTTTTCCTAGATCCATAGCCACATATCCTTTAAGTTGGGGCTAATAGCAAAAGGTATACCGAGATACCTAACTTTCTTTTGGGGACCTCCCCACTGCATACCAAATTTCACCAAACAATCTGAGGGTTCTTCTTTCCACCCCAACATGATTGATTTGACCACAAATATTTTTGCACTAGATGCACTACAAAAGGTGTCCAACTTTTCCCTTAGATTGGTGATATTATTTTCCTCTATGATTGGGAACAAAGTCGTGTCATCAGAGAACTAAATGTTGAGGAGGTTCTCTTGATTGGGGAGAGAGATACCTTTTATTTTGGGTGTGGCCTTATATCAATCCTGAGAATGAAATTCAAGGCATCTACAACAATTACAAACAAAGCGGGAGCCAATGGGAATCCCTGTCTGATGGAAATTTCCAAGGAAAATTCCTTTGTAAGAGTCCTATTGATGTCAACCTGAGCCACTGCATCCCTAAAGAGGGTGATCACCATCTTACAAAACACATCCAGGAATCCAAAAGCCTCAAGCATTAGGCTAATAAAATCCCACTCCACCCTATCATAAGCTTTCTCAAAATTTAGAAGCATCATTACTACCTCTTGATTTGTCACCTTTACGCACTCCCTAGCCTCCCAGCTGGTAATTAGGTTCTCAAGGATACCTTTGATAAACCTTGTTTGAGTGTTGCTTATAAACTTCAATAGGATGTTCACTAATATTTTAGCCATCAACTTTGTAAGAATTTTGTGGGAGACATTCAACAAGGTTATTGGCCTCCAATTCTTTATTAGTGACTTATCTCCTTCTTTTGGCACTAGTTTTATAATTCCCTTGTTGATTTTTTTCCCCAAAGTGCCTTTTTCCAAAGCCTCATTA
>VDFB02378953.1:0-11505 GCA_007258455.2 Sequoia sempervirens | reverse complement strand
TATATTAAAGTTGGTTAGATTTATGTTTATAATTTTCAGTATGCAGTCATGCAAGATGGAGTGAAGATTTAGAATGGAAACCTAAATATATTTGGTCAAGTCAATAAGTACATATTTTCGTTAATCTATTAGCTCATATTTTAGCATCTGAAGAGATCACTTTAGATAGACCTTTAAATTTCCTTGGATGGGGTTCAAAAGGTTATGGGCTTTACATTATGCAAGTTGGTTGTAAAGCTCTTTTGAAATATAATTTAGAAGATAAAAACTCTAAGATTTTAATAAAAACTATCATCTTAAAATTTAGCCTAAGGTTAATACTTTCATGTGGCTTGTGACTTTAGATAAAATTCTTCATCAAGATAATGTTTAAAAAAGAGAGGTTATTGGTCTAAATAGATGTATTATTTTCCTTCAAGATGAAAATTCTAGGAGACATCTTCTTTTGGCTTGTCCCTTTGCCACTTTTCTTCACCAATTATGGTGTGATTCATTAAGAATTTTGAAGAAAAAAATTTAGTCTATCTAAGACTCTCTTATAAATCAATTGTGACCTTCTTTGAAGCTAAAAACCCTTAATATTTTGCATGATATTAGTCTTGATTTGATCTATTGGAATATTTGGTGGGAGTGAAATCAAGAGATTTTTAATGTAAAAAAAACATATTAGTAAGGCTGCATAGAATAATGACCAATCTTAAAGAAACTTGTCAAGTTTGGTTTCAAGATTATTAACCAAGTTCTTGGTGAGAATTCAAAGTTCTAATGAGACTTGGTCCCTCTTTTACCTCTTCCAATTACAACCCTAAAGATTATCAACTCACTTAATGGGAACACCCTCCTCTATACTTAATTAAAATTAATGTTAATGGTGCTTCAAAAGATAATCCTAGAAATGCAAGCATGGGAGGTATTTGTTATGATCATAAAGTAAAGTTCCAATTCACAGGTAGTCCAATGTTGGTTTTAATGATTTTACAAGGGTGACTATTTTCCAAGCTCTTTTGCATGTTTAGTAAAATTTATTTTACCAATATTATTTTAAAATATGGCTTTAAAATTTTAATTGATCATTTCAAAAGAAATTTCTCACTTCAAATAGTGGTAGTTGAATGAATGTAAAAAAACACAACATCCTCATTCATAGTTTCAATGTTGTTAAGTGGAACCATACTAGAAGGGAAGAAAATTAGGTTGTTGATTTTTTGGCTAAATCAACTTCTAATTGGAATGACATTAAAAATTTATACTAGAAATGACCAGGATTTTCCTATCTAGGATATGAGCAGACACTTTACTATTTTTTGTGAATGTTGATTTATCTCTTAAGACTCGTGATTCCTACTTGTGTGTAGAATATTTTGGTGTTCTTATTTATGTCATTGTGATTAACTTTAGTGTTACTATATTTAAATGGTTTTCTTGGTGGTCTAATTTTTTTAACATAAGGACAAACATTATTTCTAATACTCAAAGCATGTGCATTTTTTAAGGGAATAAATTCTTATGCCATGTCTATGAGGTTTGAAGGTTTCCTTATCTCTTATTAATTTTCTACTTTCAATCCTTCTAGATTTCTTAATTATGTAGAATTGGTGCACCACAAGACTTTTTAAGATAGATAGGCCTAATTTGTAATCAATTAGTTTTAATTAATACATGTATTATTAATATATATATATTATTAATATATATATATATATATGTATATGTATATGTATATGTATATGTATATGTATATGTATATGTATATGTATATGTATATGTATATGCATATATACACATGTATATATACATATGTATATATATACATACATATATATATACATGTATATACATATATATCATGTAGATGCCTAAAATATTCCCTAGTCAACCATCACCTATCCCTAATTGGTGAATTTCATCACCTAGTCCTAATAAACTAAACCTATCACCTAGTATAGTCCCTTTATCTAAATTCCATCACTTAATTAATTAATCATATTTTTCCATCTCCTCACAATAAATAAATAAATATCATTTTCACCTATAATTCATCTCACACATGTGGCCAAAATAATTAAATAATTAGGTCTATGCTCCCTACAACACATTCCAATAATATTGGGCACCTAGGAACACTTGTCCTTATGGTCCCCTTATTCTCTCAACACAATCCAAACTTTATAACCTTCTTAGGTACACAATCTAACCTTCATCTCCACCCTCCATCTTCTCCTTGATCCTAGGGAATTCTTTTCAACCATTCTCCACCCTTGATCTCATAATCAAATTTTGACCATCAATTCCCCTTTCCAAAAGACTATAAATGCAAGCACTTTATCCTTTATTCAAAATTAGTTATCACTTATGTTAGGTATATATCAAATTGGTAATCTTTAAGCAAGGAGAATCCAAATCCCAAAGTCATTGGAGAAAATCAAATCATAATGGAGGTTATGGTAACATTTCAAGTTGGTTTTAATTTTATTTCTTTGTTTTGATCTCTTTTGTGAGCTTTATCTGGAGGTTTTGCTTGTTTTGAAATGGGAGCTTGCATACTATTTTGCTTTAATTTAACTTTCAAATATTAACATTACATTTTGGTGACTCTATCGAGGAACTTAACCCCTTATCTCACTCTAATTGTGTGTTTGTGTGTCTTGTTGTTGATTTCCATTAACTGTGTTTGAAGGTTTTTTGAGTGGTCCCAAAAAATAGAGTTTGTGCAGGTGTCATTGAGGTCAAAAAGGACTACACCAGTGTGTCCAAGACATCTAAGAGATGTATATTTATATATAATACTTAGCATTTTTCTGATGAATTTTTTTTTGAGGCACTTGTAGGGCTATTTGAAGGTACATTTGTACAAAGTTTGGTGTGATTGTACGAAAAACATATAGTATGTATTGTATTGTATTGTATGGAATGCAAGGAAAGCACCATTGTTGTGTTTTGTTATCTCTTTTATGTGAGGTTATTTGCTTGCATGTGTTCATTGGGATATGTGAGGTTGGATTATCAACTTCTACAATGGTATCAGAGCTCTAGTTCTGCAAGCTTCTTGTTCTTTTTTTGTGAGATCTTGCCTTGAAAAAGTTTTCCAATGCATCTAGGGCCAAATCAGACCTCTCCATTGAATCCAAAGCTTCCAGAATAGTCAATATTGACCTTTGTTTTGTTAAAAGTGGCTTTTATTTGTCAAATCTGAGGGTTCGAAGAAAGGGCTTTTTTTTGCCAAATCCAAGAGGAGCCTGATTTTTGAGGCATTTTGAGCCCAAACGAACCTCACCATTGAGTTCGCAGTGGCCAAAAACCCTAATATCGACTATGAAATCGTCAAAATATGAGCAGTTGACCTCTGAGGCAAAATTCTTTTTCTAGGAAGGTCATATGGCCTTCTTAGCACACGGATCGAGGTGAATTTTTTTTTTTAAATATTTTTTCCTACGTATTTTTTTTCTCAAAAAAAATTCAAATATATATTTTTTTTTGTTAAAAGAGCCTTTTTACAAGGCATGCAACAGGATTTTATTGTACATATTTTTTATTAATTTTTTTTTTTGAGGTACCTACCCCCTACCACGGCAAGTGGCAGGCCCTCGGGCCCTGCCCCACGTGGGGAGGGTACCGTGGGTCCTTGCCCCCTGCCACGGCAAGGTGGCAGGCCCTCGGGCCCCACCCCTATGTGGGGAGGTACCTAGGAGTACTGCCCTTGCAGTTGCAGGTGGTGACTCCGCCCTCGAGTCCCTTGCCCAAAATAATTTTTTTTTTAAATAAAAAATTATTAAATGTAATTGTTTTTATTTTATTTTTTTAAACAATTTTTTAAAAATTAGCTAAATCATGCAAATGCGGTGATAGCCATTTAGCTGTCAATTTTTGGCCCAGTGCTATGCTGTGATGGTTGTTTGGACGTCAAATTAAATGCAGTGACTATGTTTTTTGCCTTTTGAGAGTTGTTTTCTTCCAAAGGCCATAACTTTTTCCCACAGTGTCAAAATCGAGCAAACAAGATATCGTTGGAAAGAGGACTCAGAGTAATTTCTAGTGGTGTAGGTATTTTTTGGATATTTTTTCTTGGGTCCCTGTTATTTCTAGTTAAATTCGAATCTTCTTTTCTAGAGTTGCCTTCAGTGTTTTTGGCATAACTTTTGCATATGATGTTGAAAATGGGCAAACGAGATATCATCGGAAAGCTTGTTCTAATCTCTTTGCAATGTTATAGGTGGTTTACATATTTGATTTTTGGTTTCTTCTATAAATCCTTCTTCTCAACTATTGTCCTTTTGGACCTTAATGGCTCACATTGCATGTATTTATCATCTGTAAACACACTGAAATAAAGTGCCTCAACTTTGTATGTGTAGTATTGGGATTATTGCACATCACTTTGTACCTTGTTGTACTCACACTATGATATAAAGTGTCATGGGGGTTGATGTTTGCCTTTGTTTTTCCTTCATACCTTTCTCATTGTAGAAGTTGATAATCCAACCTACAAATCCCAATGAACACCTGCAAGCAAATAACCTGTCACCAAAGGAGATCAAGAGACACAAGAATGGTGCTCTACAAACATGAAGCCAAAATGCATTACCCGAGAAGTTAATAATTACAAAGAGATCAATCCTTAAGAAAGGAGATCAAAACCCTAAAGTGAGAACCCTAGGATGAGGATTAATTAGTATGTGACAAGTGTCAAGATCATAATGAACGAGACGACATGACTAATTTAATAATGCAAAATAAATATTCCTAAGTTTAGCTTAAGTGAAATAAAGTAAAGGTGACTTAATTAATTAATCAAGTAAACAACCTATTACTCTAACACCCCCCCTTAAGATGAACATAGGGAGAAGCTAAAAAACTAAGGAAAGATGCATGAAAGCAAAGATGGGTCCCGACAACAAGGCCAGATGAAGAACCCATGTACAAATGTAAAACATTTCTCACAACAGGAGAAAAGGAGAAAACCTCATGGTAAAAACTCCTCTCCAAAAGAGAGAAATACAAGTGAAGGACTAAGAAGCCTCTAATCAAGAGTGAAATACGAAGAAGCCCCCAATCAAGAAGAAATTGTCCCAAAAAGATAGGAACAAAGGATGAACATGGAAAACACCACTGAAGCATGAAGAAGCTGCAAACACTATCATAAAATGACTGTTGAAATGTTGAAAGAAGAAACCCTCTCTGAAACAAATGATGATTAGGATCAAGAAGACAAGAATCTGCATGAGTGCCCTCAATGACACTACTCGAATCCAATGGAAAACTAAGGCAAAACATCTGAAACTCGAAGATATAGATGGCACAAGTACCAATAGTCTAGAGAACTTATCAAGTGAAAATGGAAGGTCACCTCCAGAAATAGGAATGCAAGAGTGTCCATATGGTAAGTGCTCCATCTCACTGAAATGCATGGGTAACTAGGCACTGCATCTGCCTAGTACATAGGAAAAAATACTATATACATAGCTCACTCCAATGCAAAACTAAGGAAGCATTAGCACCAACAGTAGAAACCCCCCATAATGCTGACAAGGGAGAGGTATGACAGGTACACTAAAATTGAATGCCTAAAAGTAGTGCATCAAGAGGAACCAAGAACATCTGAAGGTGCAGTCATGAAAGTACAAGTAGATATAAAGGATGTGAAAACAAAAGTCACATACACATGAGAAAGGTATGAAGGAAAAACAAAGGCAAACATCAACCTGTATGGCACTTTATATCATAGTGCAAGTATAACAAGGCACAAGTTGATGAGCAAGAATCCCAATACTACACATACAAAGGTGAGGCACTTTATTTCAGTGTGTTTACAGATGATAAATACATGCAATGTGAGCCCATAAGGTTCAAAAAAGACTACAGTAGAGAAGGAGGATTTTTTAAAAAACCAAAAATCAAATCTAGAAACCACCTGCACCACTGCAAGGAGCTTGGAAGCAACTTTTTGACGATATCTTGTTTTCCCATTTTTGACATCGTATGCAAAAGTTATGCTGAAAACACTGAAGGAAACTCCAGAAAAGAAGATCTGAATTTAACTGGAAATAACAGGGCCCTGAGATAAAATCTCCAAAAAATACCTGCACCACTAGAAAGTGCTCTGAGTCCTCTTTCTGACGATATCCCATTTGCCCAATTTCGATACTGTGGACAAAAGTTATAGCCTCCGGAAGAAAACAACACCCAAAGGGAAAAAACACAGTCTATTGTATTAAATTTGACGGTCATATGGCTGTCACAGCAAAACTACAAGCCTAAATTTAATGACCAAATGGCCGGCCAAAGAATTTTACACCTAGCTACTAAAATAAAAATTGTTTTAAAAGAAAAAACAATAAAAATTTACAATAATTTTTTGTAATATTTTTTTAAATATGGTGGGGGCATAGGCCACCCCCAACCATTCCTCAAGCCACATGGGTGTAGGTACCTCCCTTTCTTATTTTGTTTTAATTTTTTTTCAAAAGTTTCTTTTTAAAATTACAATTAAAAAAAATGAAAATATTTTTTGTAGGAAATATATATATATATATATATATATATATATATATAATTTTTTAACCTCAGAATGTGTGTAGGTGGTCGTACAGGTAATTTTTTTTGCCCCAGGGTCACCTGCTCCAAAATTGACAAATTATATATGGAAATAGGGGTTTTTGGGCCTTCTAAGCGCAATGGTGAGGCCTATTTCAGCTCAAAACATCCTGAAAAATAAGGCACCTCTTGGAGCTAGCAAAAAAATCCCTTTCTTCAAACCCTCACAGATCTGACAAACAAAAGCCAATTTTGACAAAAAAAGGTCAATCTTGACTATTCCAACAACTTTGGATTCAATGGAGAGATTTGATTTGACCTTGGATGCACTGGAAAATTGCTTCAAGGAAAAATCTCACAGAAAAAGAACAAGAAGCTTGTAGATCTAGAGCTCTGATACCATTGTAGAAGTTGATAATCCAACCTCATAGATCCCAATGAACACCTGCAAGCAAATAACCTGTCACCAAAGGAGATCAAGAGACACAAGAATGGTGCTCTCAAACATGAAGCAAAAAATACATTACCCAAGAAGTTAATAATTACAAAGAGATCAATCCTTAAGAAAGGAGATCAAAACACTAAAGTGAGAACCCTAGGATGAGGATCAAATTAGCATGTGACAAGCGTAAAGATCATAATGAACAAGATGACATGACTAATTTAATAATGCAAAATAAAGATTCCTAAGTTTAGCTTAAGTGAAATAAAGTAAAGGTGACTTAATTAATTAATCAATATGATTAAATTAATCAAGTAAACAACCTATTGCTCTAACACATACAGTATGTATTGTATGGATGGTGTCATACAACTACATAGGGTCTATTTGCAGCATGAGCAAGTTAAAGCTTCGACAATAGTCTAAGTGAACACCACATGGCCAACCCTAGTACACTTGGCATGTACAACCTAAAAAACTTTGGAATCCACTTCCAAGAGAGTTTCGAGCTAAAATTTAAATAATTTTTACAAAGACCTTGAAATCCATTGCATTCCATGCTTTTTACACTAGAATCTATAGGTTTTTTGAATTTGTGGTAGGGGAAATTTTTAAGTCTACATAGTATAGCTCGAGGAAACCCATTCAAAATTGTAAGAGGCATTTCTTTTTTTTTTATAAATCAATCTCATAGTTTTTGGGAATCCAACGAATTACATAGTTTAAAGTCACATTTTGATCTTTGTAAAAATATTGTTTAATAGAGTTTTCAAATCCACGAGAAAAAATATTTTCATTAGTTTTATTTTATAAAGTTTAAAATTTGAAAGGGGCACACATGAGAAATCCACCAAGTCGGGTTTTTTATTATTGCTTAGACTCAGCTCCTTGTCACATTGGTGACTAAGGGCCCAACACACTATTAAGCCCTTAAATCCCTTAAAGCATAATCTCAAGGTGTCCTTCAACTTTGTAGGGCTTAAAACCCATCCTCCCACCATCTTAGCCCCTTTTTCTCTTAGCAACTAGTCACTTGGGCAATCAAGAACCAATGAAACAAGGGCCTAAATCTTACCTAACACCATCAGTTTTTTGTAAAAACCACCCTACATGAACAAAAGCTTATAACTTTCTAAACTTCAATCTAGGCATTGGAAAGTTGATTCAAAGATGCATACTATGGTGAAGGTAGGATTTCAAAAAAATCTCTAGAATTTAGGTAAACTCATCTAAAGTCATCAATTTATCTGGAAACTTTAATCAAGAATAACTTTCCATTTTTATCTAGTTGATTTGAATGATTGTTTAACTTATCAAAAAAATCCAAAGAATCTATTTTTTCTATTTATTTTTTGCAAAATTCATAGTTTTTCTATTTTTGACTAACTTTTTATGCATGTATTTTCATGTTTCAAAGGATTATATGTTGGAAACTACTTACTTAAATGGTTTTACAAGATGTTTTGTTGAATATATTGATTATAAACCTTTTTATTTTTTGTTTTCTTTGTCTTCTTTTTTTGTGCTCACATTGAAATTGGGTTAAAATTCACTTTCACACTTTGATTTGGGTTAATAATTTACAAGTGTCTTTTATACCCCAAGCACACTTACATATTCTCTCCTCTTGCACCATAGGGTGATCTTGAGGATTAAAAATTAATGTTGCCTTATTTTATTTTTAGGGTGCATGCTTGGAGATTCATCTCCCCAAGGGATGACCTAATCTCGAGTGTTCTAATGGAGTATAAATAGCAAGGGTGAATTGAAAGACACACCTCTTGGAAGTTTTATTTTTTTCATTTGAGCTAAGCCCCCAATAAATTTATACCTAGAGTAAGTGAAGGAGAAGGTGAGTTACCCCTCTTCTTCCAATTGTTTGACTTTCTTACACTTTTAAATTCATAGATTAGGCCTCATGTACCCTTGTGGTATTTATAGGATTCCCTAGATAAGCCTTGTATAGCCTAGTTTAAGACCTTTCATTTGTTGCTTATTGTGTTGCAAGGTGTAGTATCATTCCTAAAGCTAGTCATTGAGCACCTTCTTGAGTAGAGGTAGAAGTTGGGAAAGGTTTTAAAAACATCGAAGGAAAGGGGAAAGGTGAGCCCTTGTGCCATTGGACCCCTACCTACTGCCTCTTCAAAGAAAGGTGTCTCACACCAATATTAAGGTATTAATAGATAAAATTATATGGTGGTCCCACACTAAGTTAACACTCATTTTATTGAATAAATTTAGGCTTGTTATTGTGTCTTCTTTTTTAGTGTTGTATATATACCAAATTTCTTGTTTATAAACCATTACTACCAATTTTCAATCAAGTCTAGCTTGAAATCCTTTTGTTTGTTTCAAAACATTTTCCAAATTGGCATCCCTTTGAAATATAAAATATTGGATCCAAATCTAAAATAACTGTTTACCTCCAAATCATACCAACAACCCCCACACCACATGAATACCTTGTCCATGCCCATTTATCCATTTTAACCATATCCATATTTTTGAATTTTATTATTATTTAATTATCCATAACACATATTTGAGTGCAAGGTATACACCTCTTTGAAAATCATTGTCCACTTGATCATAACCTTTTTCATCCTTGAATTCATATCCAACATCTTTGAAAACATTAAGATATCAATAATCATTCTATCATTACCATCTTTTATCTACCATCCTTATAGTCACATTTGATCATCATCAAATCAAATCCTTGGTCATAGTTGAAAGTTCACTTTTGGATCTCTCAATCAAAATCATCACTTAGTACAATGAAGATGCATTTATCTAATTTTGGATCCATCTTAGAATGTTTTTCCTTTGGGGCATGTACACCAAAATGGGGGACCAAAAAGTGGCCACTCCAATTTTTGGTCCTAAAAAAGAGAAAATGTGAGTGTTATAATGAAGCACACTTGTGTTATAAGATTGCACATAATGTGAGCACATTATAACATGCTTACATTATTTTTAAAAAATATATATATCTCTTTCTCTTCCAATGAAACTATATGCATGAAATTAACATTAAAGTATAAGTGACATTTATATATGAACATTTGTACTTTCTTATACTCTAAGTTATATTCCATGTAAATAGTTTCAGGATGTGTGAGAATGGTTTTAGATTTCTAGGATTTATAATGAAAATTCTATATTTTGAAAGATCTTATGATTTTTCAGATAGTCAAAATTCAATAATCAACAGATCAATTTTTAGTAATCAGGAGATCAAATTTATGTAATCAGAAAGCTCTATCATCTTTCTCTTTCTCTCTATCTCATTCTTTGTTTATCCCATTTGCTTTAGACCTCTCTCTCACTATCTCTATCCCTTTATATGAACCTCTCTCTCCCTTGAGATCAAGAACTACCTCTCTACCCCTTCATATTTCACTCTCCATCTCTCTTTCTCTCTCCCTCCCTCCTCCTCCTCTCTCTCTCCTTCTCTATTTAATTATTTATATCCGACTTCTCCCTCTCTCTCTCTCTCTCCCTCTTCTCTCTCTCTCTCTCTCTCTTCTCTCTCTCTCTCTCTCTTCTCTCTTCTTTCTTCTTTCTCTTTCTTTTTCTCTCTCTCTCTCTCCCCTTTTAGTCATATTTCTTTGATCTCACTTTCGTCCTCTTCTTCCTCCTCCCTCTTTTCCTCTCTCTCTCCTTCCTTCTCTGCCCTTCTATCTCCACTTCTATCTCTATCCTCTCTCATCCTATCTCTAATACTTCTCTCTATATATCACTCTCATCTCCTCTCAACTCCACTTCCTCCTTTCCTCCCTCTCCTCAATATTTTTCACTCCCTCCCTCCTCTTATCTACTCTATTCTCCATTCTATCCCTTCTTAGACTTGCTCCTTCCTCATTCCATATTACCTTCCTCCCTATCCTCCTCCCATTATCCCACTCCCCCACTTAGCTCTTCCTCTATCCAGGAGAGAGATGGATGGATTTGGAGGAGGATGGAGAGAAGTATAGATGGAAAGAGAGAGAGGGAGAAGAGAGATATAAACAATCAAAGAGGAAAAGAGGGAGGGAGGGACAAAGAGGTAGGGAAGGAGAGAGATAGAGAGAAGTAGAGAGGGAGAGATGGGGGTAAGTGATATGGAGAGAAGCAGAGATGGGAGGAGGGAGGTAGAGAGATATGGAGAGAGAGAGTGTGATGATACAAAGTGAAGTAAAGAAGGAAGGAGATATGAGTGAGAGAGAGAGGGAGGGAGGGAGAGCTAGAGAGGGATATGTGAGATAGAGAGAAGTAGAGACAAAGAAAGGGATAGTGGTATAGAGGGGGGGGAGAGGGGAGGAAGGGAGGGAGATATAAACAAGGATAAGTGATATAGAGAGTAGAGAGAGAGGATGGAATAACAAAGAGAGGGAGAGACAATGGTGAGGTAAAGAGTAGAGAGGGAAGGAGATAGTGGGAGAAACAAGGGGAGGGAGGAAGAGGTAGAGGGAGATGAGAGAGAGTGGAGAGGGATAGGTGGAATAGATATGAGTAAAGACAAAGAGAGAGATGAGGGAGTGAGGGAGAGG